>OX387252.1:3839586-3984586 GCA_947562095.1 Branchellion lobata | reverse complement strand
GTAAAACAAAAAAAGTGAAAATTTTAATTTTCAAAAGTCTAAAAAAACTTTTATGTTTAATTAGATATGAGAAAAGCTGCAACTTCAAAATCTAAGGGAAAGAATGACTATGAAAAATGAATAAAGAGGTTTAAATGGAAAAATAAAAAAGTTAAAAAATTTCTAAAAAACTGAAAATAGGAGAATCGTGATGAAAAATTGAATTATATAACCTCCAAAAAACTAAAAAAGTTAAGTTGCAAATTAAAAACTAAAATGATGTTATCTTTTGATGTTATCTCTCACGATGACCGATATAAGCGAAACCGACTCTTTAACATATTTTCTAAATCGGATGAAAGTTATTGTTCAAAATAAAATCAAAACTCATGAACTATTTCGACCGGGTACTTCAAATGTTCCAAAAAAAGAGGTAGGAAACCGAAGCTTCACTGCGCTTTGGTCGCCGTTGAGATTGCCAGCCTACCTCCAAGCCTACCCCCGATGTCTTCCCCACCACCCACCACGACACCACATTTTTCCTCCTCCACTTCATCACTTTCTTCATCATCTTTCATCTCAACAAAGCTTTCATCCCTTATTAATGATCACATCCTCTTCATTGTTCCTCACGCTGTCTAAGCCTTCCCCTATCACGACAATTTCGTCATCACTCTTCATCAAGCCCATATTTTTTTCCATCATAACCCAACCACTCTTGAACTACAGTAATGTACCTTTCCTACCTCCGGTGTCTTCCACCTCAACCACCATGACATCATCCTCCTTCATAACAATGTCTTCTTCCATCCCTCATCATAACCACGTCCTCTTCATCATCTCTCACATTTACCAAATACTCCGCCATCATGACAACTTTTTCATCATTCTTTGTCAAACGCACAACATCTTCCGTCACCTTCATTCTGCTCCTTTGTTTCATGTGCACGCTCATCATTTATTCAATGCTTGCATTCCTTTTTGCATCTTCAAAAAAGATGTTTTATTCAAAGTTTTGAAAAAATAATTGAAAAATTACAAATTTTAAAATCGTTTCTTTCATTTTTTGAAACTCACTTGAAATCTTCTCAGCTTATTGGCTTTTCAAAAAATTTCACCTTCGTGTTGATTTTTTGGAAAGATTTTCAAAAAGAATAAAACAAATTTATGTCAAAAAACAAATTTTCATATTTAAACTTTCTAAACATATTCTACTCTGGCCCTTTCTATTCCGGGATTAAGCATGCAAACCCCAGTCACGATAGATATAAATTATGAAAAAATTGATTTAAAAAATTATGAAGCAAAATTGCAAATAACATTTTCTGAAAAAAAAGAAAAAATGTATAAAAAACATAAAATGGAATCTTTTTCGAGTTTTTGTTGGTGATTCTTCTATTTTCCACTGACAACCTTTCCATCATCGGCTGGCAACAATTGTAATTCCAAACCAAGCAAACGAATCGCAAATGAAGACGCGACACACGTCATGTAAAATATTTAAGCGCTCCGTAATTCTTCAAAGTCGCTACTTTCGCCTCTTCCTCACCCACTAAAACAACAGCAATAATCAAAACTACTATTGCTGCAGCTGCTGTCACTAAAACTAAGACGACAACGATGAAAACTACAAATACTATTACTTAAACTAGGAAACTATGAATTAACAGCAACAAAGCCCAAAAACATAATCAGTAAGTCTTTATTGCAAGCTTGAGCCCAAACCCACTAAAAAAACAACTTCCACAGCACCTGCTCTGCCTGCTGCTGCAGTCGATAGCTTGCATCTGCATGGATCCTTCCAGCCACGGAGTCCTCATTGAACAAGACCTCCCGGACACTCTCATTCAGTTCCTGCTGCCTTCTGGTAGGTGGCTGTATAACAAACATAATTATAAGAGAAATGATGATCAAGAAAAAAATCATGATGAAATAATAAAAATAAGAAATTTCAATAATAATTAAACGGAAAACTTTAAAATAACTGAAATCAATTTAAGAACCATGATCTATTATAAATAATTAAAAAAACACAAAAGAAAAATAATTAATAAGTTATGATGATACTACGAAGAACAGATAAATGGTTGTTGTCTACGGGGGAATACATTGAAAGAAAAAGACAATTGCAAGATTTATTTTAAAATTTTATGAATAATTTGAAATCTTGTGATATATTTGGTAATCTCATGAATCATTTGAAATTTTATAATTTATTTAATAATCTAATAGATTCTTTAATAATCTCATGAATTATTTATAATCTCATGAATTAATCCTAATCTCATGATTTGTTCCCTAATCTCATGATTTGTTCCCTAATCTCATGATTTGTTCCCTAATCTCATGATTTGTTCCCTAATCTCATGATTTGTTCTCTAATCTCATTAAGTATTTAATAATCTCATAAATTATTTCATAATCTCATGAATTATTTCATAATCTCATGAATTATTTCATAATCTCATGAATTATTTCATAATCTCATGAATTATTTCATAATCTCATGAATTATTTCATAATCTCATGAATTATTTAATAATCTCATGAATTATTCATAATCTCACAAACTTTTATAATTTCATGATTTGTTCACTAATCTCATAAATTAGATAATAATCTCATGAGTTGTTTAATAATCTCATGATTTGTTCACTAATCTCATAAATTAGATAATAATCTCATGAGATATTTAATAATCTCACGAATTATTTCATAAGTTCAAGAATTATTTAATAAGCTCATGAATTATTTCATAATCTCATGAATTATTTCATAATCTCATGAATTATTTCATAATCTCATAAACTATTCCTAATCTCACAAACTTTTATAATCTCATGATTTGTTCGCTAATCTCATTAATTATTTAATAATCTCATGAGATGTTTAATAATCTCATGAGATGTTTAATAATCTCATGAATTATTTCATAAGCTCATGAATTATTCAATAAGCTCATGAATTATTCCATAATCTCATGAATTATTTCATAATCTCATGAATTATTCATAATCTCACAAACTTTTATAATCTCATGATTTGTTCACTAATCTTATAAATTTTTTAATAATCTCATGAGATGTTTGATAATCTCATGAGATGTTTAATAATCTCATGAATTATTTCATAATCTCATGAATTATTTCATAATCTCATAAATTATTTAATAATCTCATGAGATATGCAATAATCTCATGAATTATTTAATAATATCATGAATTATTTAATAATCTCATGAATTATTTCATAATCTCATGAATTATTTCATAATCTCATGAATTATTTCATAATCTCATGAATTATTTCATAATCTCAAGAATTATTTCATAATCTCATGAATTATTTCATAATCTCATGAATTATTTCATAATCTCATGAATTATTTCATAATCTCATGAATTATTTCATAATCTCATGAATTATTTCATAATCTCATGAATTATTTCATAATCTCATGAATTATTTCATAATCTCATGAATTATTTCATAATCTCATGAATTATTTAATAATCTCATGAATTATTTAATAATCTTATGAATTATTTAATAATCTTATGATTTATTTAATAATCTCATGAATTATTTCATAATCTCATGAATTATTTCATAAGCTCATGAATTATTTAATAACCTCATTAATTATTTCATAGGCTCATGAATTATTTAATAATCTTATGAATTATTCCATAATCTCATGAATTATTTCATAATCTCATGAATTATTTCATAATCTCATGAATTATTTCATAATCTCATGAATTATTTCATAATCTCATGAATTATTTCATAATCTCATGAATTATTTCATAATCTCATGAATTATTTCATAATCTCATGAATTATTTCATAATCTCATGAATTATTTCATAATCTCATGAATTATTTCATAAGCTCATGAATTATTTCATAATCTCATGAATTATTTCATAATCTCATGAATTATTTCATAATCGCATAAATTATTTAATAATCTCATGAATTATTTCTTAATCGCATAAATTATTTAATAATCTCATGAGATGAGCAATAATCTCATGAATTATTTAATAATCTCATGAATTATTTAATAATCTCATGAATTATTTAATAATCTCATGAATTATTTCATAATCTCATGAATTATTTCATAATCTCATGAATTATTTAATAATCTCATGAATTATTTCATAATCTCATGAATTATTCCATAATCTCATGAGATGTGCAATAATCTCATGAATTATTTCATAATCTCATGAATTATTTAATAATCTCATGAATTATTTAATAATCTCATGAATTATTTCATAATCTCATGAATTATTCCATAATCTCATGAGATGTGCAATAATCTCATGAATTATTTCATAATCTCATGAATTATTCCATAATCTCATGAGATGTGCAATAATCTCATGAATTATTTAATAATATCATGAATTAACTAAAAATCCAAAAATTATCTAAAAATCCAAAATATTATCTAAAAATCCAAAAAATTATCTGAAAATCCAAAAATATCTAAAAATCTGATGATTTAATTGAAAATCTTTGAAAATCAATTTAATTTAATAAGTAATTCTCTCAGTATCAAAAAGGTAATTGAAAGGTATTGATAAAATTCTAAATAAAATGATATTACATATTTTGAGTAAATAACGTAGTTTGGATATTCATAAAAACATTTTCATTCGTACAAATGCATTTTAAAATGAATTAAAACCTGAATTTACATTAAAAATACTTTGAACGAATTTATTTCTTTAAAAAATCAAGTGTAGACTCATTTATTTTTTGGACTAATCAATTTTTAACTAAATTTGAATCCGAATTTATTGCGATGCCCACAGACGAATGGTATTACACCAACCACTCCACCAAGTACGCCAAGTACGTCAAATACCACGCTGCCAGGGTACTGGTGTACCTGGGTCTGTTTCACCGCATTGGAGGCAGGGTGGACATCTTTGACACCAAATGTAAGATTGATGGGATGGATTGAATGAATGGATGGATGGATGGATGGATAAATGGATGGATGGATGTTTGATTAGATGGATTGTTGTACTACCAGATGAAGGTTTGAGTGCAAGATGGATGAATGGATTATTGAACAAATGAGTAAATAGATGGATTATAAAAAAAGCATAAATAAATAACACAGCGGCCATTCTAGACAAGTTCTTATAAATCAACAAACTTCATCAGCTGTATTTTCATTCTTTCAGGACAATTCTTTTTAGCCCTTCATAACATTGTTTCCTTTCAAAAGTTACTTATTGCAAGCTTTATCAATTGCAACATCTTTATTTTGAAAGACCCTCGTAACTAAAAAGTAAAAAATCCAAACTTATTAATGACTAAAAAAAAGTATTCAAAACCCAAAAGACTGCAGTTTTCTGGCAATGATTAACAAAGCGATTAAAGTATTTTTCCATTCGTACCTTGAGTCCAGTCTTTTTGCATGCTTCCACTTTTGAAATTTCACTGAAAAAACTTTAAAATACCATAACCCCACTAGACCCATTATAATGTTGTTCAACATTTTCCAAAAAAACTTTTCAAAGTTTGCTTTCGAAAGCTCAAAAGTTACAAACTTTTTTCAACCAGCACCAAATCAAAAAATTTCTACCTTGCTCCATTAATCAATCATCTACAACCATTCTAGCATCTACACTACTATTGTCAACCGTTCACTCATTCACATCTGCTCTCGAATTCTTGCTTCATCCTTCTTCTTCGGCACAACGGTTGCTTGCCTTGGCGCTTTGAAAATTCAATTTAACATCAGCATAATTATTAGTATAAATTTTCATCCATTTCCTCTCAATTCTTTTCCACCCCATTCTCAATCCTACCCCCCAGACTTCGACTTAGTGATGCTGGGTTTCCTGCGGGAAGCCAGTCCAGAAGATGCCTTCATCTTCCAAATGGCACTGGGTCAGAGTGTCTGGAAGGTGGCTGAAAAGCAAATTTACGCTTCGACTCTGGAAGGGGTCATTCTGGAAATTTTGAAAGTGAGATGCTGGAAACGTTCCAACAACTTTTCGAGCTTTCTTTTTTTATCCTTTCCTTTTGAGTAGTTAAATTTTTTTGACTATTTCAAAAGCTTTCCTGTTTGAAAATCGAATACTTTTTCTAGTTTTACTCTGTTAAAGGTTTGATTAATCTCAATTGACACGATACTTTTCCTAGTTTTGCTCTGTTAAAGGTTTGATTAATCTCAATTGACACGAAAAAGTATTAGGTTGATTTGCAGACAAAATTCAAATTTTTCCAAAGTTTCGGAAACGCTCTTAACAATTGCTTGAAGCAATGAATTATTCAAAGTTATCCTTGAAACGGAGAAAGCATGATTTACGCAGGTAAGTACGTCCAAGTTACACTCACACATTCACTATTCTTTCCAATTGTTTTCTATTTTCAAAAACTTTCACGGATTCTTCCAGCGTATCTCAGCTTATAATTAAAAGGATTTTTACCTTAGAGGCTTTTTTTTAAGAAGGCAAGGTCTCTTTTTCCACAAATCAACTTGAAGCACACATTAACAAATAATTACAAAATTTTCTCTAGATCCTTCTCTACCAACAAACTATAAGCCTATATTTGATCTTTTTTTTTTGAACTTCTAGAAAAAGTTTTTTTATTTTTAGCTTTTCCCTTTTAGTGAGGCTAATAATCTGCTTCTTTCTACTCAGTCTGGATTTCATCCTTTTCACAGTACTGAAACCTCATTTGAAAATATATAAGGATTCTTTACTTTCCTGTGACAAAGGTAATATCTCCTTCCTTTTTTGCTTGGATCTTTCTTCATCTTTCGACACTGTCGACCACTCCTTACTAATTCAGCAACTTGGAACCTTTTTTGAAATTTCTGGCTCTTGTCTTAAATGGATTTCCTTTTACCGTTTCAACAGGAGTTCTGTAGTTTCTATGAACAACTCTCATTCTACTCCTACCTTTTTCCCATTTAGTGTTTTTCAGGGTTTTGTTTTTGGTCCTTTTCTCTAAATTCTTTATACTTCTAAACTCCAAAAATTTTTTTCATTATTTTTCTTTTCAGAGTCAACTTTATGCTGATGACTATAACATCTATATTTCAGTTTCTAAATATGAATTATCTTTTACTATCTCTAGAATTTCTTTTTGTATTGGTAAAATAATCTCTTGTAGTGATTCTATGTTTTTCAAACTCAGCCCTTCGAAGTTTGATCTTATATATTTCATCAAGTTTTCTCGCATTATTGAATTTCTTCCCTCAATTAATAATTCATCTAACCTTCCACTCGCCCCTTGATCCACCATTCATAGTTTAGGTTTCACCTTTGATTCTTCACTTTCTCTCATACCACAAATAAAATCTTTAGCTAAATCATCTTTTTTTCATCTTCGCTGTATCAAGCGACTGAAACTTTTCCTGGACAATCCAACCCTCAAACTACTTGTTTCTTCGCTTAGTTTGTTCCGCTTTGACTATTGTAACTTTTTATACTATGGACTCGCAAAGACCACGCTACACCCTCTCACCAAAGCTTTTAATAGCGCTGCTCGCTTAGTTTCTGGCACTCATGACTTCTCTCGTCTAACTCCTACTTTTATCTCTTTACGCTGGTTGCCTCTTTAAAAAAGAACAGTTTTCAAAATATGCACTCATGTTCATAATAAATAATAATCATTCACCTACCTAGTTAGCTAAAATTTTCATGTCGCCTCTTCGTAAGGGACTGAGATCTAATTATTCTCATTTTTTAAGATACCTTCTCCTAGTAATTATGCTATTGCTGCACTTTCCTACTGTGGGTTCCTTCTATGGAATTCTTTTCCCTCTACTCTCACCTTCATTACTTCTCTACTTTCATATCGTAAAGCCCTTAAAACTTTGTTGTTTAAATAGTTTGTAGCAGAGCGCTCTTGAACAGTGTGGAATCAGCGCTATAAAAATGATTTGATTAAATTAGATTAGGTCAACAACCAAACGTTTCTAACATTTATTATATTATTCATTGTTTCTAGGAGATTGAAAACGACATAAGCAGCGCCGAAGAGGTTTTCAACTTGGGCAAACACATCACAGTCACCTTAGAACCCTGCAGCCCCAAATCACCAGGCATTAGCAAAACGAGCCCCGCCAAAAACCCACCCAATCTGCTGGACACTAAAACCTCGTGGGTGGGAAGTAAGGACAATTCTGTAATTACACTCCAAAAGTCTCACGAGGCAGAAAATCTGGAATTTGTAGGCATGAGAAAACTAAGCGGGGCGTGTGACAAGATGATAAAAGATTATTTCTTCAAAACCCTTAGCATCTCGGTGCATCCCATCATCATCCTACGCCTACTTTTCCACAAAATGTTCGGCAAGATGGTCAAGAAGAAAACAGCTCTGGTCACAGTGCCATCCAAGCAAAGGAACCAAGGCACCATCCTGGAGGAGGAAGGACATGGGGGTTATGCCAAGTCGGAAGAAAAAACAGCAGCGGGAAAGACCGAAGAGCCTGAAAAAACAAAAAATGACAATGATTTGAAAGGTTGATTCTATAATTTTTTTTAATTACTTTTTGAAAACTGGAAATTCGAAACTTCGAAATGAGGCATTTTAGAGATTTTAACTTTTCAAAGTTTGAATTTCAAAATGTTGAGTTTCAAAACTCCCATGTTTTATTTTTTAAAACTTCAAAATTAATTGATTTGACAACTCCCAAAATTTTATTTTTTAAAACTTCTAAAAAGTTCGGTCACTCACCACCTACTGACACGCCAGTGGAAGCGGAAGTGTGTGGCCGGAAGAGTTCAACGTTAAAGTCGGCCTCTAACAAAGCGCTACACGTGCAAATTTTTGAACCACAAGTCCATTCAACCCCTAAACAATCACCCAGTCCCAGGCACTCCTTCATGCTTTTTGGTAACGTTTTTTGGCCGGGAGACGAGAAGAAACGGCGAAAGTCGAAATCTAAGCGTTCAGAGTCGATGGACAAACACCTGGAACAGAGTGGCATTGTCAAAAGGCGCTCTATCAACCTTTCCCTCAGGTTGCCTAGCTAGTTTTTTCGTTTTTTCTTTTATTTTTGCAACTTTTTTGAAAATCTTTTAAAGTTTTTTCCATAAATAAAAAAAAGTATTTAATAGAAAATTGATGATAAGAATTAGCTCTTAAACTTTTCAATTTTTTCAAATAAATAATCGAATCGAATAACACATCTCGAAAATAAAATTCAAATTGCCACCTCAAATGGAGCACTAAATGCGCAGATACTTTGGAATCACAAACTTTCATACAGATCAATTGGAGATCTTTTTTCACATTCTGCCTGCCACAGCACAGGAAACCTTTTGAAACCAGCTTTCGAGAACGTCAGGTGCAATTCCATCTCGGTGTCGGAGATCAACAGGGGAGACCACGATTTGAGACTCAGCAGACGTTTCAGCAAAAGGTTTTTCCACTTTTCCGAACACAAGAAAAGGTCACGCTCGCAAGGCTGCATCGACCCATTCGACGTTGACTTTCTGAACAACATTCAGTCGAGCATGAAAAAACAAAAGAGTTCAAAGCTGGTGGCCAACAAGGAACTGGACGTGAAAAAAACTGAAGAGATCAAAAATCTCGAAAAGGAACTGACCAATCTACCCGACTTTGAAATTGACACTCATTTTACAGAAATGTCACTGGCGATTTCGCAAAAACTCAAACGGAGAGCTTCTTCTAGAGCTTCGTTTTCTTCTTCACGAAGATCTGAAAAAAAGAGAAGTGAGTTGGAGCAAGAAAATGCAGTAGAGAAGGTATCTTTGAAGCAGAGTCAGCAGTTGAGTCTGGAGATTCCAACACAGGCCAAGTGTCATTTGATTGTCGAACCAGCCATGTCTTCGCTTCCAATTCCTTCAGTTCTAATTCCGTCGTTGGCAGCTTCCTCCAAGAGCTCTTTTCTTTCGCTAGCTAGGCAGGAAGACCCTCTTAAGACAAAACCACCATTGCCAACACTTCCGCAAGAAGTGAAGCTGTCAGTAATCAGCACAGCCAACAGACCCAGCACCCTGTTTGCCTTCGAAAACCTCCAAAACAACTCTGCGGACGTAACCAGTCCTGTTTTTAGCTTACAACTGCCCACCTCTCCCGTCCACACCATTCCCATCCAACACCGGATAATTCTCAAGTTCATTGGCTGCTGGGCTGAGCTTTCCAAGCAAGATTTCCATTCCTCTACTGCAATGGAAAGCGAAACCCTCAAATTCATCCATATAGTTTCAGCCCTAGGCGCAGACTACCTCAGCTGGGGAGAAAAACTGATTGATGACTTGGAGCTCATTTATCCAGTTGTTAAATAATTTTTTTATCGAATTTCCAATCAATCTGTTTTTCTTTTTTTTTTGTTTTGTTTTTCAGGAAGAAAACGAAGCGGAGGATTTAACTGAAAATGAACTAAAGAATGAAAATCTTAAAAAAGAATACGAAAAAGTAACAAACAATATTTCTTTCACTTGTGTATGTACAAAACTGTAATCATTGAAAGTTGCCACATTCTACGCCAGTTAAGTAAGCAGATAGTGAAGGGCAGTTTGTTGTGCAGTGTGGAAGAGGCTTCGATTTTGGCGTCAATCCACATGCACCTGAACGAGATGAAAGACGACGACACGGTGTTACCCACGGTGATCATCACGTGTGACGAGGACAAGGGTGGCAATCTTCCATCGCGCCTCACCAGCATCAGCAATTCCAGCCACTCCAATGAAAACAGCTTCAACTCGCCCAAAAGGTTCATGCGTCACAAGCTAACTCAACACGACCAACTCAACAAGAACACAGTTCTAGATAGAGACCTTATCAAGAAATTGAAAGCTTCAGCGACCATGTCGAAGAGGCTTGTGGGCAAGAGGAGAAGGCAGTCGAAATACTTGAATCCCATCCAGATGCACTACAACTTCTCAAAGGCTCGCTACGTGAGACGGAGGGTGGTGGGTTTTTTTTCAAACCTCAGAAGCAGTTTTTCGAGCACCTTCTCCAAGACCGCCTGCATCGAAAACCTCTCTTGCAAAAGGTGCACCGTGTCCAAACTCAAAAACGGCCTGGTTTGCGCCTTTTTGTCGCTCAAGAAAAAGATTTGTTTGGTGGAGAAACCAATTTTTGACGAATGTCTGCCCCCCCACTTCAAAGGAAAAAAGTCCGTCTACAAAATGGTGGAGGTGGTTTGAAAATATATTCTATAATCAGCGTCATATATAATTCCCTCTCAGTAATAGAGTTTATTTTGAATAAATTTCAAAATATTTCAAAGTATAAAAAGTCCTAATGTTGAAAGTCAGCAAATCAAATAACCAAAGTTTAAAAAGCTCAAAAGTCCAAGGTAAACCAAGAACAATCATGAAAAAAGATTGATAGACGCCATTTTTTCCTTCTAGGACAAGCAGACGAAGTTGTGGCATTCCACCTACTACGACAAAGAGCTGGGCCTTATGCAGCTGTACTTGAAAATCTGCAAGAACCTGCCCACTTTTGGCTGCTACGTCTTCCACGTAGAAGAGACGAACCAGGAGAGGTGCATGAACAAATTCATCAAGGTGCCTACAAACGTGCAAATGTCAATGTGGTCTCAAGTGCTATTTCATGAACATGATTCCATGAACATAATTCCATGAATATGATTCCATGAAAATGATTCCATGAACATGATTCCATGAACAAGATTCCATGAACATGATTCCATGAAAATGATTCCATGAACATGATTCCATGAACATGATTCCATGAACATGATCCCATGAACATGATTCCATGAACATGATTCCATGAACAGGATTTCTTGAATATGATTCCGTGAACATGATTCCATGAACATGATTCCATGAACATGATTCCATGAACATGATTCCATGAACATGATTCCATGAACATGATTCCATGAACATGATTCCATGAACATGATTTTATGAACATGATTCCATGAACATGATTCCATGAACATGATTCCATGAACATGATTCCATGAACATGATTCCATGAACATGATTCCATGAACATGATTCCATGAACATGATTCCATGAACATGATTCCATGAACATGATTCCATGAACATGATTCCATGAACATGATTCCATGAACATGATTCCATGAACATGATTCCATGAACATGATTCCATGAACATGATTCCATGAACATGATTCCATGAACATGATTCCATGAACATGATTCCATGAACATGATTCCATGAACATGATTCCATGAACATGATTCCATGAACATGATTCCATGAACATGATTCCATGAACATGATTCCATGAACATGATTCCATGAACATGATTCCATGAACATGATTCCATGAACATGATTCCATGAACATGATTCCATGAACATGATTCCATGAACATGATTCCATGAACATGATTCCATGAACATGATTCCATGAACATGATTCCATGAACATGATTCCATGAACATGATTCCATGAACATGATTCCATGAACATGATTCCATGAACATGATTCCATGAACATGATTCCATGAACATGATTCCATGAACATGATTCCATGAACATGATTCCATGGACATGATTCCATGAACATGATTCCATGAACATGATTCCATGAACATGATTCCATGAACATGATTCCATGAACATGATTCCATGAACATGATTCCATGAACATGATTCCATGAACATGATTCCATGAACATGATTCCATGAACATGATTCCATGAACATGATTACAGAAACGTGATTCCATGAACATGATTCCATGGACATGAGTCCATGAACATGATTCCATGAACATGATTTCATGAACATGATTCCATGAACATGATTCCATGGAAATGATTCCATGAACATGATTCCATGGAAATGATTCCATGAACATGGTTCCATGAACGAAATTCCAATAACATGAATTCATGAACATGATTCCATGAACATGATTCCATGAGCATGATTCCATGAACATGATTCCATGAACATGATTCCATGAACATGATTCCATGAACATGATTCCATGAACATGATTCCATGAACATGATTCGATGAACATGACTCCATTAACATAATTGCATTAACATGATTCCATGGACATGTTTCCATGAACAAGGTTTCATGAACATGATTCCATGAACATGATTCCATGAACATGATTCCATGAACATGATTCCATGAACAGGATTTCTTGAATATGATTCCGTGAACATGATTCCATGAACATGATTCCATGAACATGATTCCATGAACATGATTCCATGAACATGATTCCATGAACATGATTCCATGAACATGATTCCCCATGAACATGATTCCATGAACATGATTCCATGAACATGATTCCATGAACATGATTCCATGAACATGATTTTATGAACATGATTCCATGAACATGATTCCATGAACATGATTCCATGAACATGATTCCATGAACATGATTCCATGAACATGATTCCATGAACATGATTCCATGAACATGATTCCATGAACATGATTCCATGAACATGATTCCATGAACATGATTCCATGAACATGATTCCATGAACATGATTCCATGAACATGATTCCATGAACATGATTCCATGAACATGATTCCATGAACATGATTCCATGAACATGATTCCATGAACATGATTCCATGAACATGATTCCATGAACATGATTCCATGAACATGATTCCATGAACATGATTCCATGAACATGATTCCATGAACATGTTTCCATGAACTTGATTCCATGAACATGATTCCATGAACATGATTCAATGAACATGATTCCATGAACATGATTCCATGAACATGATTCCATGAACATGATTCCATGAACATGATTCCATGAACATGATTCCATGAACATGATTCCATGAACATGATTCCATGAACATGATTCCATGAACATGATTCCTAGAACATGATTCCATGAACATGATTCCATGAACATGATTCCATGAACATGATTCCATGAACATGATTCCATGAACATGATTCCATGAACATGATTCCATGAACATGATTCCATGAACATGATTCCATGAACATGATTCCATGAACATGATTCCATGAACATGATTCCATGAACATGATTCCATGAACATGATTCCATGAACATGATTCCATGAACATGATTCCATGAACATGATTCCATGAACATGATTCCATGAACATGATTCCATGAACATGATTCCATGAACATGATTCCATGAACATGATTCCATGAACATGATTCCATGAACATGATTCCATGAACATGATTCCATGAACATGATTCCATGAACATGATTCCATGAACATGATTCCATGAACATGATTCCATGAACATGATTCCATGAACATGATTCCATGAACATGATTCCATGAACATGATTCCATGAACATGATTCCATGAACATGATTCCATGAACATGATTCCATGAACATGATTCCATGAACATGATTCCATGAACATGATTCCATGAACATGATTCCATGAACATGATTCCATGAACATGATTCCATGAACATGATTCCATGAACATGATTCCATGAACATGATTCCATGAACATGATTCCATGAACATGATTCCATGAACATGATTCCATGAACATGATTCCATGAACATGATTCCATGAACATGATTCCATGAACATGATTCCATGAACATGATTCCATGAACATGATTCCATGAACATGATTCCATGAACATGATTCCATGAACATGATTCCATGAACATGATTCCATGAACATGATTCCATGAACATGATTCCATGAACATGATTCCATGAACATGATTCCATGAACATGATTCCATGAACATGATTCCATGAACATGATTCCATGAACATGATTCCATGAACATGATTCCATGAACATGATTCCATGAACATGATTCCATGAACATGATTCCATGAACATGATTCCATGAACATGATTCCATGAACATGATTCCATGAACATGATTCCATGAACATGATTCCATGAACATGATTCCATGAACATGATTCCATGAACATGATTCCATGAACATGATTCCATGAACATGATTCCATGAACATGATTCCATGAACATGATTCCATGAACATGATTCCATGAACATGATTTTATGAACATGATTCCATGAACATGATTCCATGAACATGATTCCATGAACATGATTCCATGAACATGATTCCATGAACATGATTCCATGAACATGATTCCATGAACATGATTCCATGAACATGATTCCATGAACATGATTCCATGAACATGATTCCATGAACATGATTCCATGAACATGATTCCATGAACATGATTCCATGAACATGATTCCATGAACATGATTCCATGAACATGATTCCATGAACATGATTCCATGAACATGATTCCATGAACATGATTCCATGAACATGATTCCATGAACATGATTCCATGAACATGATTCCATGAACATGATTCCATGAACATGATTCCATGAACATGATTCCATGAACATGATTCCATGAACATGATTCCATGAACATGATTCCATGAACATGATTCCATGAACATGATTCCATGAACATGATTCCATGAACATGATTCCATGAACATGATTCCATGAACATGATTCCATGAACATGATTCCATGAACATGATTCCATGAACATGATTCCATGAACATGATTCCATGAACATGATTCCATGAACATGATTCCATGAACATGATTCCATGAACATGATTCCATGAACATGATTCCATGAACATGATTCCATGAACATGATTCCATGAACATGATTCCATGAACATGATTCCATGAACATGATTCCATGGACATGATTCCATGAACATGATTCCATGAACATGATTCCATGAACATGATTCCATGAACATGATTCCATGAACATGATTCCATGAACATGATTCCATGAACATGATTCCATGAACATGATTCCATGAACATGATTCCATGAACATGATTCCATGAACATGATTCCATGAACATGATTCCATGAACATGATTCCATGAACATGATTCCATGAACATGATTCCATGAACATGATTCCATGAACATGATTCCATGAACATGATTACAGAAACGTGATTCCATGAACATGATTCCATGGACATGAGTCCATGAACATGATTCCATGAACATGATTTCATGAACATGATTCCATGAACATGATTCCATGGAAATGATTCCATGAACATGATTCCATGGAAATGATTCCATGAACATGGTTCCATGAACGAAATTCCAATAACATGAATTCATGAACATGATTCCATGAACATGATTCCATGAGCATGATTCCATGAACATGATTCCATGAACATGATTCCATGAACATGATTCCATGAACATGATTCCATGAACATGATTCCATGAACATGATTCCATGAACATGATTCGATGAACATGACTCCATTAACATAATTGCATTAACATGATTCCATGGACATGTTTCCATGAACAAGGTTTCATGAACATGATTCCATGAACATGATTCCATGAACATGATTCCATGAACATGATTCCATGAACAGGATTTCTTGAATATGATTCCGTGAACATGATTCCATGAACATGATTCCATGAACATGATTCCATGAACATGATTCCATGAACATGATTCCATGAACATGATTCCATGAACATGATTCCATGAACATGATTTTATGAACATGATTCCATGAACATGATTCCATGAACATGATTCCATGAACATGATTCCATGAACATGATTCCATGAACATGATTCCATGAACATGATTCCATGAACATGATTCCATGAACATGATTCCATGAACATGATTCCATGAACATGATTCCATGAACATGATTCCATGAACATGATTCCATGAACATGATTCCATGAACATGATTCCATGAACATGATTCCATGAACATGATTCCATGAACATGATTCCATGAACATGATTCCATGAACATGATTCCATGAACATGATTCCATGAACATGATTCCATGAACATGATTCCATGAACATGATTCCATGAACATGATTCCATGAACATGATTCCATGAACATGATTCCATGAACATGATTCCATGAACATGATTCCATGAACATGATTCCATGAACATGATTCCATGAACATGATTCCATGAACATGATTCCATGAACATGATTCCATGAACATGATTCCATGAACATGATTCCATGAACATGATTCCATGAACATGATTCCATGAACATGATTCCATGAACATGATTCCATGAACATGATTCCATGAACATGATTCCATGGACATGATTCCATGAACATGATTCCATGAACATGATTCCATGAACATGATTCCATGAACATGATTCCATGAACATGATTCCATGAACATGATTCCATGAACATGATTCCATGAACATGATTCCATGAACATGATTCCATGAACATGATTCCATGAACATGATTCCATGAACATGATTCCATGAACATGATTCCATGAACATGATTCCATGAACATGATTCCATGAACATGATTCCATGAACATGATTCCATGAACATGATTACAGAAACGTGATTCCATGAACATGATTCCATGGACATGAGTCCATGAACATGATTCCATGAACATGATTTCATGAACATGATTCCATGAACATGATTCCATGGAAATGATTCCATGAACATGATTCCATGGAAATGATTCCATGAACATGGTTCCATGAACGAAATTCCAATAACATGAATTCATGAACATGATTCCATGAACATGATTCCATGAGCATGATTCCATGAACATGATTCCATGAACATGATTCCATGAACATGATTCCATGAACATGATTCCATGAACATGATTCCATGAACATGATTCCATGAACATGATTCGATGAACATGACTCCATTAACATAATTGCATTAACATGATTCCATGGACATGTTTCCATGAACAAGGTTTCATGAACATGATTCCATGAACATGATTCCATGAACATGATTCCATGAACATGATTCCATGAACATGATTCCATGAACATGATTCCATGAACATGATTCCATGAACATGATTCCATGAACATGATTCCATGAACATGATTCCATGAACATGATTCCATGAACATGATTCCATGAACATGATTCCATGAACATGATTCCATGAACATGATTCCATGAACATGATTCCATGAACATGATTCCATGAACATGATTCCATGAACATGATTCCATGAACATGATTCCATGAACATGATTCCATGAACATGATTCCATGAACATGATTCCATGAACATGATTCCATGAACATGATTCCATGAACATGATTCCATGAACATGATTCCATGAACATGATTCCATGAACATGATTCCATGAACATGATTCCATGAACATGATTCCATGAACATGATTCCATGAACATGATTCCATGAACATGATTCCATGAACATGATTCCATGGACATGATTCCATGAACATGATTCCATGAACATGATTCCATGAACATGATTCCATGAACATGATTCCATGAACATGATTCCATGAACATGATTCCATGAACATGATTCCATGAACATGATTCCATGAACATGATTCCATGAACATGATTCCATGAACATGATTCCATGAACATGATTCCATGAACATGATTCCATGAACATGATTCCATGAACATGATTCCATGAACATGATTCCATGAACATGATTCCATGAACATGATTTTATGAACATGATTCCATGAACATGATTCCATGAACATGATTCCATGAACATGATTCCATGAACATGATTCCATGAACATGATTCCATGAACATGATTCCATGAACATGATTCCATGAACATGATTCCATGAACATGATTCCATGAACATGATTCCATGAACATGATTCCATGAACATGATTCCATGAACATGATTCCATGAACATGATTCCATGAACATGATTCCATGAACATGATTCCATGAACATGATTCCATGAACATGATTCCATGAACATGATTCCATGAACATGATTCCATGAACATGATTCCATGAACATGATTCCATGAACATGATTCCATGAACATGATTCCATGAACATGATTCCATGAACATGATTCCATGAACATGATTCCATGAACATGATTCCATGAACATGATTCCATGAACATGATTCCATGAACATGATTCCATGAACATGATTCCATGAACATGATTCCATGAACATGATTCCATGAACATGATTCCATGAACATGATTCCATGAACATGATTCCATGAACATGATTCCATGAACATGATTCCATGAACATGATTCCATGAACATGATTCCATGAACATGATTCCATGAACATGATTCCATGAACATGATTCCATGAACATGATTCCATGAACATGATTCCATGAACATGATTCCATGAACATGATTCCATGGACATGATTCCATGAACATGATTCCATGAACATGATTCCATGAACATGATTCCATGAACATGATTCCATGAACATGATTCCATGAACATGATTCCATGAACATGATTCCATGAACATGATTCCATGAACATGATTCCATGAACATGATTCCATGAACATGATTCCATGAACATGATTCCATGAACATGATTCCATGAACATGATTCCATGAACATGATTCCATGAACATGATTCCATGAACATGATTCCATGAACATGATTACAGAAACGTGATTCCATGAACATGATTCCATGGACATGAGTCCATGAACATGATTCCATGAACATGATTTCATGAACATGATTCCATGAACATGATTCCATGGAAATGATTCCATGAACATGATTCCATGGAAATGATTCCATGAACATGGTTCCATGAACGAAATTCCAATAACATGAATTCATGAACATGATTCCATGAACATGATTCCATGAGCATGATTCCATGAACATGATTCCATGAACATGATTCCATGAACATGATTCCATGAACATGATTCCATGAACATGATTCCATGAACATGATTCGATGAACATGACTCCATTAACATAATTGCATTAACATGATTCCATGGACATGTTTCCATGAACAAGGTTTCATGAACATGATTCCATGAACATGATTCCATGAACATGATTCCATGAACATGATTCCATGAACAGGATTTCTTGAATATGATTCCGTGAACATGATTCCATGAACATGATTCCATGAACATGATTCCATGAACATGATTCCATGAACATGATTCCATGAACATGATTCCATGAACATGATTCCATGAACATGATTCCATGAACATGATTTTATGAACATGATTCCATGAACATGATTCCATGAACATGATTCCATGAACATGATTCCATGAACATGATTCCATGAACATGATTCCATGAACATGATTCCATGAACATGATTCCATGAACATGATTCCATGAACATGATTCCATGAACATGATTCCATGAACATGATTCCATGAACATGATTCCATGAACATGATTCCATGAACATGATTCCATGAACATGATTCCATGAACATGATTCCATGAACATGATTCCATGAACATGATTCCATGAACATGATTCCATGAACATGATTCCATGAACATGATTCCATGAACATGATTCCATGAACATGATTCCATGAACATGATTCCATGAACATGATTCCATGAACATGATTCCATGAACATGATTCCATGAACATGATTCCATGAACATGATTCCATGAACATGATTCCATGAACATGATTCCATGAACATGATTCCATGAACATGATTCCATGAACATGATTCCATGAACATGATTCCATGAACATGATTCCATGAACATGATTCCATGAACATGATTCCATGAACATGATTCCATGAACATGATTCCATGAACATGATTCCATGAACATGATTCCATGAACATGATTCCATGAACATGATTCCATGAACATGATTCCATGAACATGATTCCATGGACATGATTCCATGAACATGATTCCATGAACATGATTCCATGAACATGATTCCATGAACATGATTCCATGAACATGATTCCATGAACATGATTCCATGAACATGATTCCATGAACATGATTCCATGAACATGATTCCATGAACATGATTCCATGAACATGATTCCATGAACATGATTCCATGAACATGATTCCATGAACATGATTCCATGAACATGATTCCATGAACATGATTACAGAAACGTGATTCCATGAACATGATTCCATGGACATGAGTCCATGAACATGATTCCATGAACATGATTTCATGAACATGATTCCATGAACATGATTCCATGGAAATGATTCCATGAACATGATTCCATGGAAATGATTCCATGAACATGGTTCCATGAACGAAATTCCAATAACATGAATTCATGAACATGATTCCATGAACATGATTCCATTAGCATGATTCCATGAACATGATTCCATGAACATGATTCCATGAACATGATTCCATGAACATGATTCCATGAACATGATTCCATGAACATGATTCCATGAACATGATTCGATGAACATGACTCCATTAACATAATTGCATTAACATGATTCCATGGACATGTTTCCATGAACAAGGTTTCATGAACATGATTCCATGAACATGATTCCATGAACATGATTCCATGAACATGATTCCATGAACATGATTCCATGAACATGATTCCATGAACATGATTCCATGAACATGATTCCATGAACATGATTCCATGAACATGATTCCATGAACCTGATTCCATGAAAATGATTCCATGAACATGATTCCATGAACATGATTCCATGAACATGATTCCATGAACATGATTCAATGAACATGATTCCATTAACATGATTCCATGAACGTGATTCAATGAACACGATTCCATGAACATGGTTCCATGAACACGATTCTATGAATATAATTCCAGGAACATGATTCCATGAATATGAAATCATGAACATGATTCCATGAACATTTTTCCATGAACTTGAATCTATGAACATGATTCCATGAATAGGATTCCATGAACACGATTCCATGAACATGATCCGTGAACATGATTCCATGAACATGATTCGATGAACATGAATCCATGAACATGATTCCATGAAAGTGATTCCATGAACATTATTCAATGAACATGACTCTATGAACATGTTTAAATGAACAGGATTCCATGAACATGATTCCATGAACAAGATTCCATGAACATGATTCAATGAACATGATTCCATGAAGATGATTCCATGAACATGATTCCATGAACACGATTCCATGAACATGATTCCATGAACATGATTCCATGAACATGATTCCATGAACATGATTCCATGAACGTGATTCAATGAACACGATTCCATGAACATGATTCTATGAAAATGATTCTATGAACATGATTCCATGAAAATGATTCCCTGAACATGATTCCATAAACATGATTCCATGAACATGATTTAATGAACATGATTACAGAAACGTGATTCCATGAACATGATTCCATGGAAATGATTCCATTAACATGATTCCATGGAAATGATTCCATGAACATGATTCCATGAACATAATTCCAATAACATGATTTCATGAACAGGAATCCATGAACATGATTCCATGAGCATGATTCCATGAACATGATTCCATGAACATGATTCGATGAACATGACTCCATTAACATAATTGCATTAACATGATTCCATAGACATGTTTTCATGAACAAGGTTTCATGAACATGATTCCATGAAGATGATTCCATGAACATGATTAGCTGAGCATGATTCCATGAACATGATCCGTGAACATGATCCCATGAAAATGATTCTATGAACATGATTCCATGAACATGATTCCATGAACATGATTCCATGAACATGATTCCATGAACATGATTCCATGAACATGATTCCATGAATATGATTCCATGAAGATGATTCCATGAACCTGATTCCATGAATGTGATTCCATGAACATGATTCCATGAACTTGATTCCATGAACATGATTCCATGAACATGATTCCATGAACATGATTCCATGAACATTATTCCATGAACATGATACCATGAGCATGATGCAATGAACATGATTACATGAACATGATTCCATGAACATGATTCCATGAACATGATTCCATGAACATGATTCCATGAACATGATTCCATGAACATGATTCCATGAACATGATTCCATGAACATGATTCCATGAACATGATTCCATGAACATGATTCCACGAACATGATTCCATGAACATGATTCCATGAACATGATTCCATGAACATGATTCCATGAACATGATTCCATGAACATGATTCCATGAACATGAGTCCCTGAGCATGATGCAATGAACATGATTCCATGAACATGATTCCATGAACATGATTCCATGAACATGATTCCATGAACATGATTCCATGAACATGATTCCATGAACATGAGTCTATGAACTTGAATCTATGAACATGATTCCATGAATAGGATTCCATGAACACGATTCCATGAACATGATCCGTGAACATGATTCCATGAACATGATTCGATGAACATGAATCCATGAACATGATTCCATGAAAGTGATTCCATGAACATTATTCAATGAACATGACTCTATGAACATGTTTAAATGAACAGGATTCCATGAACATGATTCCATGAACAAGATTCCATGAACATGATTCAATGAACATGATTCCATGAAGATGATTCCATGAACATGATTCCATGAACACGATTCCATGAACATGATTCCATGAACATGATTCCATGAACATGATTCCATGAACATGATTCCATGAACGTGATTCAATGAACACGATTCCATGAACATGATTCTATGAAAATGATTCTATGAACATGATTCCATGAAAATGATTCCCTGAACATGATTCCATAAACATGATTCCATGAACATGATTTAATGAACATGATTACAGAAACGTGATTCCATGAACATGATTCCATGGAAATGATTCCATTAACATGATTCCATGGAAATGATTCCATGAACATGATTCCATGAACATAATTCCAATAACATGATTTCATGAACAGGAATCCATGAACATGATTCCATGAGCATGATTCCATGAACATGATTCCATGAACATGATTCGATGAACATGACTCCATTAACATAATTGCATTAACATGATTCCATAGACATGTTTTCATGAACAAGGTTTCATGAACATGATTCCATGAAGATGATTCCATGAACATGATTAGCTGAGCATGATTCCATGAACATGATCCGTGAACATGATCCCATGAAAATGATTCTATGAACATGATTCCATGAACATGATTCCATGAACATGATTCCATGAACATGATTCCATGAACATGATTCCATGAACATGATTCCATGAATATGATTCCATGAAGATGATTCCATGAACCTGATTCCATGAATGTGATTCCATGAACATGATTCCATGAACTTGATTCCATGAACATGATTCCATGAACATGATTCCATGAACATGATTCCATGAACATTATTCCATGAACATGATACCATGAGCATGATGCAATGAACATGATTCCATGAACATGATTCCATGAACATGATTCCATGAACATGATTCCATGAACATGATTCCATGAACATGATTCCATGAACATGATTCCATGAACATGATTCCATGAACATGATTCCATGAACATGATTCCATGAACATGATTCCACGAACATGATTCCATGAACATGATTCCATGAACATGATTCCATGAACATGATTCCATGAACATGATTCCATGAACATGATTCCATGAACATGAGTCCCTGAGCATGATGCAATGAACATGATTCCATGAACATGATTCCATGAACATGATTCCATGAACATGATTCCATGAACATGATTCCATGAACATGAGTCTATGAACATGATCCGTGAACATGATTCCATGAACATGATTCCATGAACATGATTCCATGAACATGATTCCATGAACATGATTCCTTGAACATGATTCCATGAACATGATTCCATGAACATGATTCCATGAACATGATTCCATGAACATGATTCCATGAACATGATTCCATGAACATGATTCCATGAACATGATTCCATGAACATGATTCCCTGAGCATGATGGAATGAACATGATTCCATGAACATGATTCCATGAACATGATTCCATGAACATGATTCCATGAACATGATTCCGTGAACATGATTCCATGAACATGATTCCATGAACATGATTCCATGAACATGATTCCATGAACATGATTCCATGAACATGATTCCATGAACATGATTCCATGAACGTGATTCAATGAACACGATTCCATGAACATGATTCTATGAAAATGATTTTATGAACATGATTCCATGAACATGATTCCCTGAACATGATTCCATAAACATGATTCCATGAACATGATTCAATGATTATGATTACAGAAACGTGATTCCATGAACATGATTCCATGGAAATGATTCCATTAACATGATTCCATGGAAATGATTCCATGAACATGATTCCATGGAAATGATTCCATGAACATGATTCCATGAACATAATTCCAATAACATGAATTCATGAACAGGAATCCATGAACATGATTCCATGAGCATGATTCCATGAACATGATTCCATGAACGTGATTCGATGAACATGACTCCATTAACATAATTGCATTAACATGATTCCATGGACATGTTTCCAAGAACAAGGTTTCATGAACATGATTCCATGAACATGATTCCATGAACATGATTCCATGAACATGATTCCATGAACATGATTCCATGAACATGATTCCATGAACATGATTCCATGAACCTGATTCCATGAAAATGATTCCATGAACAAGATTCCATGAACATGATTCCATGAACATGATTCCATGAACATGATTCCATGAACATGATTCCATGAACATGATTCCATGAACATGATTCCATGAACATGATTCCATGAACATGATTCCATGAACATGATTCCATGAACATGATTCCATGAACATGATTCCCTGAGCATGATGCAATGAACATGATTCCATGAACATGATTCCATGAACATGATTCCATGAACATGATTCCATGAACATGATTCCATGAACATGATTCCATGAACATGATTCCATGAACATGATTCCATGAACATGATTCCATGAACATGATTCCATGAACATGATTCCATGAACATGATTCCATGAACATGATTCCATGAACATGATTCCATGAACATGATTCCATGAACATGATTCCATGAACATGATTCCATGAACATGATTCCATGAACATGATTCCATGAACATGATTCCATGAACATGATTCCATGAACATGATTCCATGAACATGATTCCATGAACATGATTCCATGAACATGAGTCTATGAACATGATCCGTGAACATGATTCCATGAACATGATTCCATGAACATGATTCCTTGAACATGATTCCATGAACATGATTCCATGAACATGATTCCATGAACATGATTCCATGAACATGATTCCATGAACATGATTCCATGAACATGATTCCATGAACATGATTCCATGAACATGATTCCATGAACATGATTCCATGAACATGATTCCCTGAGCATGATGGAATGAACATGATTCCATGAACATGATTCCATGAACATGATTCCATGAACATGATTCCATGAACATGATTCCGTGAACATGATTCCATGAACATGATTCCATGAACATGATTCCATGAACATGATTCCATGAACATGATTCCATGAACATGATTCCATGAACATGATTCCATGAACGTGATTCAATGAACACGATTCCATGAACATGATTCTATGAAAATGATTTTATGAACATGATTCCATGAACATGATTCCCTGAACATGATTCCATAAACATGATTCCATGAACATGATTCAATGATTATGATTACAGAAACGTGATTCCATGAACATGATTCCATGGAAATGATTCCATTAACATGATTCCATGGAAATGATTCCATGAACATGATTCCCTGAGCATGATGGAATGAACATGATTCCATGAACATGATTCCATGAACATGATTCCATGAACATGATTCCATGAACATGATTCCGTGAACATGATTCCATGAACATGATTCCATGAACATGATTCCATGAACATGATTCCATGAACATGATTCCATGAACATGATTCCATGAACATGATTCCATGAACGTGATTCAATGAACACGATTCCATGAACATGATTCTATGAAAATGATTTTATGAACATGATTCCATGAACATGATTCCCTGAACATGATTCCATAAACATGATTCCATGAACATGATTCAATGATTATGATTACAGAAACGTGATTCCATGAACATGATTCCATGGAAATGATTCCATTAACATGATTCCATGGAAATGATTCCATGAACATGATTCCATGGAAATGATTCCATGAACATGATTCCATGAACATAATTCCAATAACATGAATTCATGAACAGGAATCCATGAACATGATTCCATGAGCATGATTCCATGAACATGATTCCATGAACGTGATTCGATGAACATGACTCCATTAACATAATTGCATTAACATGATTCCATGGACATGTTTCCAAGAACAAGGTTTCATGAACATGATTCCATGAACATGATTCCATGAACATGATTCCATGAACATGATTCCATGAACATGATTCCATGAACATGATTCCATGAACATGATTCCATGAACCTGATTCCATGAAAATGATTCCATGAACAAGATTCCATGAACATGATTCCATGAACATGATTCCATGAACATGATTCCATGAACATGATTCCATGAACATGATTCCATGAACATGATTCCATGAACATGATTCCATGAACATGATTCCATGAACATGATTCCATGAACATGATTCCATGAACATGATTCCCTGAGCATGATGCAATGAACATGATTCCATGAACATGATTCCATGAACATGATTCCATGAACATGATTCCATGAACATGATTCCATGAACATGATTCCATGAACATGATTCCATGAACATGATTCCATGAACATGATTCCATGAACATGATTCCATGAACATGATTCCATGAACATGATTCCATGAACATGATTCCATGAACATGATTCCATGAACATGATTCCATGAACATGATTCCATGAACATGATTCCATGAACATGATTCCATGAACATGATTCCATGAACATGATTCCATGAACATGATTCCATGAACATGATTCCATGAACATGATTCCATGAACATGATTCCATGAACATGAGTCTATGAACATGATCCGTGAACATGATTCCATGAACATGATTCCATGAACATGATTCCTTGAACATGATTCCATGAACATGATTCCATGAACATGATTCCATGAACATGATTCCATGAACATGATTCCATGAACATGATTCCATGAACATGATTCCATGAACATGATTCCATGAACATGATTCCATGAACATGATTCCATGAACATGATTCCCTGAGCATGATGGAATGAACATGATTCCATGAACATGATTCCATGAACATGATTCCATGAACATGATTCCATGAACATGATTCCGTGAACATGATTCCATGAACATGATTCCATGAACATGATTCCATGAACATGATTCCATGAACATGATTCCATGAACATGATTCCATGAACATGATTCCATGAACGTGATTCAATGAACACGATTCCATGAACATGATTCTATGAAAATGATTTTATGAACATGATTCCATGAACATGATTCCCTGAACATGATTCCATAAACATGATTCCATGAACATGATTCAATGATTATGATTACAGAAACGTGATTCCATGAACATGATTCCATGGAAATGATTCCATTAACATGATTCCATGGAAATGATTCCATGAACATGATTCCATGGAAATGATTCCATGAACATGATTCCATGAACATAATTCCAATAACATGAATTCATGAACAGGAATCCATGAACATGATTCCATGAGCATGATTCCATGAACATGATTCCATGAACGTGATTCGATGAACATGACTCCATTAACATAATTGCATTAACATGATTCCATGGACATGTTTCCAAGAACAAGGTTTCATGAACATGATTCCATGAACATGATTCCATGAACATGATTCCATGAACATGATTCCATGAACATGATTCCATGAACATGATTCCATGAACATGATTCCATGAACCTGATTCCATGAAAATGATTCCATGAACAAGATTCCATGAACATGATTCCATGAACATGATTCCATGAACATGATTCCATGAACATGATTCCATGAACATGATTCCATGAACATGATTCCATGAACATGATTCCATGAACATGATTCCATGAACATGATTCCATGAACATGATTCCATGAACATGATTCCATGAACATGATTCCCTGAGCATGATGCAATGAACATGATTCCATGAACATGATTCCATGAACATGATTCCATGAACATGATTCCATGAACATGATTCCATGAACATGATTCCATGAACATGATTCCATGAACATGATTCCATGAACATGATTCCATGAACATGATTCCATGAACATGATTCCATGAACATGATTCCATGAACATGATTCCATGAACATGATTCCATGAACATGATTCCATGAACATGATTCCATGAACGTGATTCAATGAACACGATTCCATGAACATGATTCTATGAAAATGATTCTATGAACATGATTCCATGAAAATGATTCCCTGAACATGATTCCATAAACATGATTCCATGAACATGATTCCATGAACATGATTCCATGAACATGATTTCATGAACATGATTCCATGAACATGATTCCATGGAAATGATTCCATGAACATGATTCCATGGAAATGATTCCATGAACATGGTTCCATGAACATGATTCCATGAACATGAATTCATGAACATGATTCCATGAACATGATTCCATGAGCATGATTCCATGAACATGATTCCATGAACATGATTCCATGAACATGATTCCATGAACATGATTCCATGAACATGATTCCATGAACATGATTCGATGAACATGACTCCATTAACATAATTGCATTAACATGATTCCATGGACATGTTTCCATGAACAAGGTTTCATGAACATGATTCCATGAACATGATTCCATGAACATGATTCCATGAACATGATTCCATGAACATGATTCCATGAACATGATTCCATGAACATGATTCCATGAACATGATTCCATGAACATGATTCCATGAACATGATTCCATGAACATGATTCCATGAACATGATTCCATGAACCTGATTCCATGAAAATGATTCCATGAACATGATTCCATGAACATGATTCCATGAACATGATTCAATGAACATGATTCCATGAACATGATTCCATGAACATGATTCCATGAACATGATTCCATGAACATGATTCCATGAACATGATTATATGCACATGAGTCCCTGAGCATGATGCAATGAACATGATTCCATGAACATGATTCCATGAACATGATTCCATGAACATGATTCCATGAACATGATTCCATGAACATGATTCCATGAACATGAGTCTATGAACATGATCCGTGAACATGATTCCATGAACATGATTCCATGAACATGATTCCATGAACATGATTCCATGAACATGATTCCTTGAACATGATTCCATGAACATGATTCCATGAACATGATTCCATGAACATGATTCCATGAACATGATTCCATGAACATGATTCCATGAACATGATTCCATGAACATGATTCCATGAACATGATTCCATGAACATGATTCCATGAACATGATTCCATGAACATGATTCCATGAACAGGATTCCCTGAGCATGATGGAATGAACATGATTCCATGAACATGATTCCATGAACATGATTCCATGAACATGATTCCATGAACATGATTCCGTGAACATGATTCCATGAACATGATTCCATGAACATGATTCCATGAACATGATTCCATGAACATGATTCCATGAACATGATTCCATGAACATGATTCCATAAACATGATTCCATGAACGTGATTCAATGAACACGATTCCATGAACATGATTCTATGAAAATGATTTTATGAACATGATTCCATGAACATGATTCCCTGAACATGATTCCATAAACATGATTCCATGAACATGATTCAATGATTATGATTACAGAAACGTGATTCCATGAACATGATTCCATGGAAATGATTCCATTAACATGATTCCATGGAAATGATTCCATGAACATGATTCCATGGAAATGATTCCATGAACATGATTCCATGAACATGATTCCATGAACATGATTCCATGAACCTGATTCCATGAAAATGATTCCATGAACAAGATTCCATGAACATGATTCCATGAACATGATTCCATGAACATGATTCCATGAACATGATTCCATGAACATGATTCCATGAACATGATTCCATGAACATGATTCCATGAACATGATTCCATGAACATGATTCCTTGAGCATGATGCAATGAACATGATTCCATGAACATGATTCCATGAACATGATTCCATGAACATGATTCGATGAACATGATTCAATGAACATGATTCCATGAACATGATTCCATGAACATGATTCCATGAACATGATTCCATGAACATGATTCCATGAACATGATTCCATGAACATGATTCCATGAACATGATTCCATGAACGTGATTCAATGAACACGATTCCATGAACATGATTCTATGAAAATGATTTTATGAACATGATTCCATGAACATGATTCCCTGAACATGATTCCATAAACATGATTCCATGAACATGATTCCATGAACATGATTCCATGAACATGATTCCATGAACATGATTCCATGAACATGATTCCCTGAGCATGATGCAATGAACATGATTCCATGAACATGATTGCATGAACATGATTCCATGAACATGATTCCATGAACATGATTCCATGAACATGATTCCATGAACATGATTCCATGAACATGATTCCATGAACATGATTCCATGAACATGATTCCATGAACAAGATTCCATGAACATGATTCCATGAACATGATTCCATGAACATGATTCCATGAACATGATTCCATGAACATGATTCCATGAACATGATTCCATGAACATGATTCCATGAACATGATTCCATGAACATGATTCCATGAACATGATTCCCTGAGCATGATGCAATGAACATGATTCCATGAACATGATTCCATGAACATGATTCCATGAACATGATTCCATGAACATGATTCCATGAACATGATTCCATGAACATGATTCCATGAACATGATTCCATGAACATGATTCCATGAACATGATTCCATGAACATGATTCCATGAACATGATTCCATGAACATGATTCCATAAACATGATTCCATGAACATGATTCCATGAACATGATTCCATGAACATGATTCCATGAACATGATTCCATGAACGTGATTCAATGAACACGATTCCATGAACATGATTCTATGAAAATGATTTTATGAACATGATTCCATGAACATGATTCCCTGAACATGATTCCATAAACATGATTCCATGAACATGATTCAATGATTATGATTACAGAAACGTGATTCCATGAACATGATTCCATGAAAATGATTCCATTAACATGATTCCATGGAAATGATTCCATGAACATGATTCCATGGAAATGATTCCATGAACATGATTCCATGAACATAATTCCAATAACATGATTTCATGAACAGGAATCCATGAACATGATTCCATGAGCATGATTCCATGAACATGATTCCATGAACATGATTCGATGAACATGACTCCGTTAACATAATTGCATTAACATGATTCCATGGACATGTTTCCATGAACAAGGTTTCATGAACATGATTCCATGAACATGATTCCATGAACATGATTCCATGAACATGATTCCATGAACATGATTCGATGAACATGATTCCATGAAACTGATTCCATGAAAATGAGTCGATGAACATGATTCCATGAACATGATTCCATGAACATGATTCCATGAACATGATTCAATGAACATGATTCCATTAACATGATTCCATGAACGTGATTCAATGAACACGATTCCATGAACATGATTCCATGAACACGATTCTATGAATATAATTACAGGAACATGATTCCATGAATATGAAATCATGAACATGATTCCATGAACATTTTTCCATGAACTTGAATCTATGAACATGATTCCATGAATAGGATTCCATGAACACGATTCCATGAACATTATCCGTGAACATGATTCCATGAACATGATTCCATGAACATGAATCCATGAACATGATTCCATGAAAGTGATTCCATGAAAGTGATTCCATGAACATTATTCCATGAACATGACTCTATGAACATGTTTAAATGAACAGGATTCCATGAACATGATTCCATGAACAAGATTCCATGAACATGATTCAATGAACATGATTCCATGAAGATGATTCCATGAACATGATTCCATGAACACGATTCCATGAACATGATTCCATGAACATGATTCGATGAACATGACTCCATTAACATAATTGCATTAACATGATTCCATGGACAGGTTTCCATGAACAAGGTTTCATGAACATGATTCCATAACATGATTCCATGAACATGATTAGCTGAGCATGATTCCATGAACATGATCCGTGAACATGATCCCATGAAAATGATTCTATGAACATGATTCTATGAACATGATTCCATGAACATGATTCCATGAACATGATTCCATGAACAGGATTCCATGAACATGATTCCATGAATATGATTCCATGAACATGATTCCATGAACCTGATTCCATGAATGTGATTCCATGAACATGATTCCATGAACTTGATTCCATGAACATGATTCCATGAACATGATTCCATGAACATGATTCCATGAACATGATTCCTTGAACATGATTCCATGAACATGATTCGATGAACATGACTCCGTTAACATAATTGCATTAACATGATTCCATGGACATGTTTCCATGAACAAGGTTTCATGAACATGATTCCATGAACATGATTCCATGAACATGATTCCATGAACATGATTCCATGAACATGATTCGATGAACATGATTCCATGAAACTGATTCCATGAAAATGAGTCGATGAACATGATTCCATGAACAGGAATCCATGAACATGATTCCATGAGCATGATTCCATGAACATGATTCCATGAACATGATTCGATGAACATGACTCCGTTAACATAATTGCATTAACATGATTCCATGGACATGTTTCCATGAACAAGGTTTCATGAACATGATTCCATGAACATGATTCCATGAACATGATTCCATGAACATGATTCCATGAACATGATTCGATGAACATGATTCCATGAAACTGATTCCATGAAAATGAGTCGATGAACATGATTCCATGAACATGATTCCATGAACATGATTCCATGAACATGATTCAATGAACATGATTCCATTAACATGATTCCATGAACGTGATTCAATGAACACGATTCCATGAACATGATTCCATGAACACGATTCTATGAATATAATTACAGGAACATGATTCCATGAATATGAAATCATGAACATGATTCCATGAACATTTTTCCATGAACTTGAATCTATGAACATGATTCCATGAATAGGATTCCATGAACACGATTCCATGAACATTATCCGTGAACATGATTCCATGAACATGATTCCATGAACATGAATCCATGAACATGATTCCATGAAAGTGATTCCATGAAAGTGATTCCATGAACATTATTCCATGAACATGACTCTATGAACATGTTTAAATGAACAGGATTCCATGAACATGATTCCATGAACAAGATTCCATGAACATGATTCAATGAACATGATTCCATGAAGATGATTCCATGAACATGATTCCATGAACACGATTCCATGAACATGATTCCATGAACATGATTCGATGAACATGACTCCATTAACATAATTGCATTAACATGATTCCATGGACAGGTTTCCATGAACAAGGTTTCATGAACATGATTCCATAACATGATTCCATGAACATGATTAGCTGAGCATGATTCCATGAACATGATCCGTGAACATGATCCCATGAAAATGATTCTATGAACATGATTCTATGAACATGATTCCATGAACATGATTCCATGAACATGATTCCATGAACAGGATTCCATGAACATGATTCCATGAATATGATTCCATGAACATGATTCCATGAACCTGATTCCATGAATGTGATTCCATGAACATGATTCCATGAACTTGATTCCATGAACATGATTCCATGAACATGATTCCATGAACATGATTCCATGAACATGATTCCTTGAACATGATACCATGAGCATGATGCAATGAACATGATTCCATGAACATGATTCCATGAACATGATTCCATGAACATGATTCCATGAACATGATTCCATGGAAATGATTCCATGAACATGATTCCATGAACATGATTCCATGAACATGATTCCATGAACCTGATTCCATGAAAATGATTCCATGAACAAGATTCCATGAACATGATTCCATGAACATGATTCCATGAACATGATTCCATGAACATGATTCCATGAACATGATTCCATGAACATGATTCCATGAACATGATTCCATGAACATGATTCCATGAACATGATTCCATGAACATGATTCCCTGAGCATGATGCAATGAACATGATTCCATGAACATGATTCCATGAACATGATTCCATGAACATGATTCGATGAACATGATTCAATGAACATGATTCCATGAACATGATTCCATGAACATGATTCCATGAACATGATTCCATGAACATGATTCCATGAACATGATTCCATGAACATGATTCCATGAACATGATTCCATGAACATGATTCCATGAACATGATTCCATGAACATGATTCCATGAACATGATTCCATGAACATGATTCCATGAACGTGATTCAATGAACACGATTCCATGAACATGATTCTATGAAAATGATTTTATGAACATGATTCCATGAACATGATTCCCTGAACATGATTCCATAAACATGATTCCATGAACATGATTCCATGAACATGATTCCATGAACATGATTCCATGAACATGATTCCATGAACATGATTCGCTGAGCATGATGCAATGAACATGATTCCATGAACATGATTGCATGAACATGATTCCATGAACATGATTCCATGAACATGATTCCATGAACATGATTCCATGAACATGATTCCATGAACATGATTCCATGAACATGATTCCATGAACATGATTCCATGAACAAGATTCCATGAACATGATTCCATGAACATGATTCCATGAACATGATTCCATGAACATGATTCCATGAACATGATTCCATGAACATGATTCCATGAACATGATTCCATGAACATGATTCCATGAACATGATTCCATGAACATGATTCCCTGAGCATGATGCAATGAACATGATTCCATGAACATGATTCCATGAACATGATTCCATGAACATGATTCCATGAACATGATTCCATGAACATGATTCCATGAACATGATTCCATGAACATGATTCCATGAACATGATTCCATGAACATGATTCCATGAACATGATTCCATAAACATGATTCCATGAACATGATTCCATGAACATGATTCCATGAACATGATTCCATGAACATGATTCCATGAACGTGATTCAATGAACACGATTCCATGAACATGATTCTATGAAAATGATTTTATGAACATGATTCCATGAACATGATTCCCTGAACATGATTCCATAAACATGATTCCATGAACATGATTCAATGATTATGATTACAGAAACGTGATTCCATGAACATGATTCCATGAAAATGATTCCATTAACATGATTCCATGGAAATGATTCCATGAACATGATTCCATGGAAATGATTCCATGAACATGATTCCATGAACATAATTCCAATAACATGATTTCATGAACAGGAATCCATGAACATGATTCCATGAGCATGATTCCATGAACATGATTCCATGAACATGATTCGATGAACATGACTCCGTTAACATAATTGCATTAACATGATTCCATGGACATGTTTCCATGAACAAGGTTTCATGAACATGATTCCATGAACATGATTCCATGAACATGATTCCATGAACATGATTCCATGAACATGATTCGATGAACATGATTCCATGAAACTGATTCCATGAAAATGAGTCGATGAACATGATTCCATGAACATGATTCCATGAACATGATTCCATGAACATGATTCAATGAACATGATTCCATTAACATGATTCCATGAACGTGATTCAATGAACACGATTCCATGAACATGATTCCATGAACACGATTCTATGAATATAATTACAGGAACATGATTCCATGAATATGAAATCATGAACATGATTCCATGAACATTTTTCCATGAACTTGAATCTATGAACATGATTCCATGAATAGGATTCCATGAACACGATTCCATGAACATTATCCGTGAACATGATTCCATGAACATGATTCCATGAACATAATTCCAATAACATGATTTCATGAACAGGAATCCATGAACATGATTCCATGAGCATGATTCCATGAACATGATTCCATGAACATGATTCGATGAACATGACTCCGTTAACATAATTGCATTAACATGATTCCATGGACATGTTTCCATGAACAAGGTTTCATGAACATGATTCCATGAACATGATTCCATGAACATGATTCCATGAACATGATTCCATGAACATGATTCCATGAACATGATTCCATGAACATGATTCCATGAACATGATTCGATGAACATGATTCAATGAACATGATTCCATGAACATGATTCCATGAACATGATTCCATGAACATGATTCCATGAACATGATTCCATGAACATGATTCCATGAACATGATTCCATGAACATGATTCCATGAACATGATTCCATGAACATGATTCCATGAACATGATTCCATGAACATGATTCCATGAACATGATTCCATGAACGTGATTCAATGAACACGATTCCATGAACATGATTCTATGAAAATGATTTTATGAACATGATTCCATGAACATGATTCCCTGAACATGATTCCATAAACATGATTCCATGAACATGATTCCATGAACATGATTCCATGAACATGATTCCATGAACATGATTCCATGAACATGATTCCCTGAGCATGATGCAATGAACATGATTCCATGAACATGATTGCATGAACATGATTCCATGAACATGATTCCATGAACATGATTCCATGAACATGATTCCATGAACATGATTCCATGAACATGATTCCATGAACATGATTCCATGAACATGATTCCATGAACAAGATTCCATGAACATGATTCCATGAACATGATTCCATGAACATGATTCCATGAACATGATTCCATGAACATGATTCCATGAACATGATTCCATGAACATGATTCCATGAACATGATTCCATGAACATGATTCCATGAACATGATTCCCTGAGCATGATGCAATGAACATGATTCCATGAACATGATTCCATGAACATGATTCCATGAACATGATTCCATGAACATGATTCCATGAACATGATTCCATGAACATGATTCCATGAACATGATTCCATGAACATGATTCCATGAACATGATTCCATGAACATGATTCCATAAACATGATTCCATGAACATGATTCCATGAACATGATTCCATGAACATGATTCCATGAACATGATTCCATGAACGTGATTCAATGAACACGATTCCATGAACATGATTCTATGAAAATGATTTTATGAACATGATTCCATGAACATGATTCCCTGAACATGATTCCATAAACATGATTCCATGAACATGATTCAATGATTATGATTACAGAAACGTGATTCCATGAACATGATTCCATGAAAATGATTCCATTAACATGATTCCATGGAAATGATTCCATGAACATGATTCCATGGAAATGATTCCATGAACATGATTCCATGAACATAATTCCAATAACATGATTTCATGAACAGGAATCCATGAACATGATTCCATGAGCATGATTCCATGAACATGATTCCATGAACATGATTCGATGAACATGACTCCGTTAACATAATTGCATTAACATGATTCCATGGACATGTTTCCATGAACAAGGTTTCATGAACATGATTCCATGAACATGATTCCATGAACATGATTCCATGAACATGATTCCATGAACATGATTCCATGAACATGATCCGTGAACATGATCCCATGAAAATGATTCTATGAACATGATTCTATGAACATGATTCCATGAACATGATTCCATGAACATGATTCCATGAACAGGATTCCATGAACATGATTCCATGAATATGATTCCATGAACATGATTCCATGAACCTGATTCCATGAATGTGATTCCATGAACATGATTCCATGAACTTGATTCCATGAACATGATTCCATGAACAGGAATCCATGAACATGATTCCATGAGCATGATTCCATGAACATGATTCCATGAACATGATTCGATGAACATGACTCCGTTAACATAATTGCATTAACATGATTCCATGGACATGTTTCCATGAACAAGGTTTCATGAACATGATTCCATGAACATGATTCCATGAACATGATTCCATGAACATGATTCCATGAACATGATTCCATGAACATGATTCGATGAACATGATTCCATGAAACTGATTCCATGAAAATGAGTCGATGAACATGATTCCATGAACATGATTCCATGAACATGATTCCATGAACATGATTCAATGAACATGATTCCATTAACATGATTCCATGAACGTGATTCAATGAACACGATTCCATGAACATGATTCCATGAACACGATTCTATGAATATAATTACAGGAACATGATTCCATGAATATGAAATCATGAACATGATTCCATGAACATTTTTCCATGAACTTGAATCTATGAACATGATTCCATGAATAGGATTCCATGAACACGATTCCATGAACATTATCCGTGAACATGATTCCATGAACATGATTCCATGAACATGAATCCATGAACATGATTCCATGAAAGTGATTCCATGAAAGTGATTCCATGAACATTATTCCATGAACATGACTCTATGAACATGTTTAAATGAACAGGATTCCATGAACATGATTCCATGAACAAGATTCCATGAACATGATTCAATGAACATGATTCCATGAAGATGATTCCATGAACATGATTCCATGAACACGATTCCATGAACATGATTCCATGAACATGAATCGATGAACATGACTCCATTAACATAATTGCATTAACATGATTCCATGGACAGGTTTCCATGAACAAGGTTCCATGAACATGATTCCATGAACATGATCCGTGAACATGATCCCATGAAAATGATTCTATGAACATGATTCTATGAACATGATTCCATGAACATGATTCCATGAACATGATTCCATGAACAGGATTCCATGAACATGATTCCATGAATATGATTCCATGAACATGATTCCATGAACCTGATTCCATGAATGTGATTCCATGAACATGATTCCATGAACTTGATTCCATGAACATGATTCCATGAACAGGAATCCATGAACATGATTCCATGAGCATGATTCCATGAACATGATTCCATGAACATGATTCGATGAACATGACTCCGTTAACATAATTGCATTAACATGATTCCATGGACATGTTTCCATGAACAAGGTTTCATGAACATGATTCCATGAACATGATTCCATGAACATGATTCCATGAACATGATTCCATGAACATGATTCCATGAACATGATTCGATGAACATGATTCCATGAAACTGATTCCATGAAAATGAGTCGATGAACATGATTCCATGAACATGATTCCATGAACATGATTCCATGAACATGATTCAATGAACATGATTCCATTAACATGATTCCATGAACGTGATTCAATGAACACGATTCCATGAACATGATTCCATGAACACGATTCTATGAATATAATTACAGGAACATGATTCCATGAATATGAAATCATGAACATGATTCCATGAACATTTTTCCATGAACTTGAATCTATGAACATGATTCCATGAATAGGATTCCATGAACACGATTCCATGAACATTATCCGTGAACATGATTCCATGAACATGATTCCATGAACATGAATCCATGAACATGATTCCATGAAAGTGATTCCATGAAAGTGATTCCATGAACATTATTCCATGAACATGACTCTATGAACATGTTTAAATGAACAGGATTCCATGAACATGATTCCATGAACAAGATTCCATGAACATGATTCAATGAACATGATTCCATGAAGATGATTCCATGAACATGATTCCATGAACACGATTCCATGAACATGATTCCATGAACATGAATCGATGAACATGACTCCATTAACATAATTGCATTAACATGATTCCATGGACAGGTTTCCATGAACAAGGTTTCATGAACATGATTCCATAACATGATTCCATGAACATGATTAGCTGAGCATGATTCCATGAACATGATCCGTGAACATGATCCCATGAAAATGATTCTATGAACATGATTCTATGAACATGATTCCATGAACATGATTCCATGAACATGATTCCATGAACAGGATTCCATGAACATGATTCCATGAATATGATTCCATGAACATGATTCCATGAACCTGATTCCATGAATGTGATTCCATGAACATGATTCCATGAACTTGATTCCATGAACATGATTCCATGAACATGATTCCATGAACATGATTCCATGAACATGATTCCTTGAACATGATACCATGAGCATGATGCAATGAACATGATTCCATGAACATGATTCCATGAACATGATTCCATGAACATGATTCCATGAACATGATTCCATGGAAATGATTCCATGAACATGATTCCATGAACATGATTCCATGAACATGATTCCATGAACCTGATTCCATGAAAATGATTCCATGAACAAGATTCCATGAACATGATTCCATGAACATGATTCCATGAACATGATTCCATGAACATGATTCCATGAACATGATTCCATGAACATGATTCCATGAACATGATTCCATGAACATGATTCCATGAACATGATTCCCTGAGCATGATGCAATGAACATGATTCCATGAACATGATTCCATGAACATGATTCCATGAACATGATTCGATGAACATGATTCAATGAACATGATTCCATGAACATGATTCCATGAACATGATTCCATGAACATGATTCCATGAACATGATTCCATGAACATGATTCCATGAACATGATTCCATGAACATGATTCCATGAACATGATTCCATGAACATGATTCCATGAACATGATTCCATGAACATGATTCCATGAACATGATTCCATGAACGTGATTCAATGAACACGATTCCATGAACATGATTCTATGAAAATGATTTTATGAACATGATTCCATGAACATGATTCCCTGAACATGATTCCATAAACATGATTCCATGAACATGATTCCATGAACATGATTCCATGAACATGATTCCATGAACATGATTCCATGAACATGATTCCCTGAGCATGATGCAATGAACATGATTCCATGAACATGATTGCATGAACATGATTCCATGAACATGATTCCATGAACATGATTCCATGAACATGATTCCATGAACATGATTCCATGAACATGATTCCATGAACATGATTCCATGAACATGATTCCATGAACAAGATTCCATGAACATGATTCCATGAACATGATTCCATGAACATGATTCCATGAACATGATTCCATGAACATGATTCCATGAACATGATTCCATGAACATGATTCCATGAACATGATTCCATGAACATGATTCCATGAACATGATTCCCTGAGCATGATGCAATGAACATGATTCCATGAACATGATTCCATGAACATGATTCCATGAACATGATTCCATGAACATGATTCCATGAACATGATTCCATGAACATGATTCCATGAACATGATTCCATGAACATGATTCCATGAACATGATTCCATGAACATGATTCCATAAACATGATTCCATGAACATGATTCCATGAACATGATTCCATGAACATGATTCCATGAACATGATTCCATGAACGTGATTCAATGAACACGATTCCATGAACATGATTCTATGAAAATGATTTTATGAACATGATTCCATGAACATGATTCCCTGAACATGATTCCATAAACATGATTCCATGAACATGATTCAATGATTATGATTACAGAAACGTGATTCCATGAACATGATTCCATGAAAATGATTCCATTAACATGATTCCATGGAAATGATTCCATGAACATGATTCCATGGAAATGATTCCATGAACATGATTCCATGAACATAATTCCAATAACATGATTTCATGAACAGGAATCCATGAACATGATTCCATGAGCATGATTCCATGAACATGATTCCATGAACATGATTCGATGAACATGACTCCGTTAACATAATTGCATTAACATGATTCCATGGACATGTTTCCATGAACAAGGTTTCATGAACATGATTCCATGAACATGATTCCATGAACATGATTCCATGAACATGATTCCATGAACATGATTCGATGAACATGACTCCGTTAACATAATTGCATTAACATGATTCCATGGACATGTTTCCATGAACAAGGTTTCATGAACATGATTCCATGAACATGATTCCATGAACATGATTCCATGAACATGATTCCATGAACATGATTCCATGAACATGATTCGATGAACATGATTCCATGAAACTGATTCCATGAAAATGAGTCGATGAACATGATTCCATGAACATGATTCCATGAACATGATTCCATGAACATGATTCAATGAACATGATTCCATTAACATGATTCCATGAACGTGATTCAATGAACACGATTCCATGAACATGATTCCATGAACACGATTCTATGAATATAATTACAGGAACATGATTCCATGAATATGAAATCATGAACATGATTCCATGAACATTTTTCCATGAACTTGAATCTATGAACATGATTCCATGAATAGGATTCCATGAACACGATTCCATGAACATTATCCGTGAACATGATTCCATGAACATGATTCCATGAACATGAATCCATGAACATGATTCCATGAAAGTGATTCCATGAAAGTGATTCCATGAACATTATTCCATGAACATGACTCTATGAACATGTTTAAATGAACAGGATTCCATGAACATGATTCCATGAACAAGATTCCATGAACATGATTCAATGAACATGATTCCATGAAGATGATTCCATGAACATGATTCCATGAACACGATTCCATGAACATGATTCCATGAACATGATTCGATGAACATGACTCCATTAACATAATTGCATTAACATGATTCCATGGAAAGGTTTCCATGAACAAGGTTTCATGAACATGATTCCATAACATGATTCCATGAACATGATTAGCTGAGCATGATTCCATGAACATGATCCGTGAACATGATCCCATGAAAATGATTCTATGAACATGATTCTATGAACATGATTCCATGAACATGATTCCATGAACATGATTCCATGAACAGGATTCCATAAACATGATTCCATGAATATGATTCCATGAACATGATTCCATGAACCTGATTCCATGAATGTGATTCCATGAACATGATTCCATGAACTTGATTCCATGAACATGATTCCCTGAACATGATTCCATGAACATGATTCCATGAACATGATTCCTTGAACATGATACCATGAGCATGATGCAATGAACATGATTCCATGAACATGATTCCATGAACATGATTCCATGAACATGATTCCATGAACATGATTCCATGAACATGATTCCATGAACATGATTCCATGAACATGATTCCATGAACATGATTCCATGAACATGATTCCATGAACATGATTCCATGAACATGATTCCATGAACATGATTCCATGAACATGATTCCATGAACATGATTCCATGAACATGATTCCATGAACATGATTCCATGAACATGATTCCATGAACATGATTCCCTGAGCATGATGCAATGAACATGATTCCATGAACATGATTCCATGAACATGATTCCATGAACATGAGTCCATGAACATGATCCGTGAACATGATTCCATTAACATGATTCCATGAACATAGTTCCATGAACATGATTCCATGAACATGATTCCATGAACATGATTCCCTGAGCATGATGCAATGAACATGATTCCATGAACATGATTCCATGAACATGATTCCATGAACATGATTCCATGTACATGATTCCATGAACATGATTCCATGAACATGATTCCATGAACATGATTCCATGAACATGATTCCATGAACATGATTCCATGAACATGTTTCCATGAACTTGATTCCATGAACATGATTCCATGAACATGATTCCATGAACATGATTCCATGAACATGATTCCATGAACATGATTCCATGAACGTGATTCAATGAACACGATTCCATGAACATGATTCTATGAAAATGATTCTATGAACATGATTCCATGAACATGATTCCCTGAACATGATTCCATAAACATGATTCCATGAACATGATTCAATGAACATGATTACAGAAACGTGATTCCATGAACATGATTCCATGGAAATGATTCCATTAACATGATTCCATGAATATGATTTCATGAACATGATTCCATGAACATGATTCCATGAACATGATTCCCTGAGCATGATGCAATGAACATGATTCCATGAACATGATTCCATGAACATGATTCCATGAACATGATTACATGAACATGATTCCATGAACATAATTCCAATAACATGATTTCATGAACAGGAATCCATGAACATGATTCCATGAACATGATTCCATGAACATGATTCCATGAACATGATTCCATGAACATGATTCCATGAACATGATTCCATGAACATGATTCCATGAACATGATTCGATGAACATGATTCGATGAACATGACTCCATTAACATGATTGCATTAACATGATTCCATGGACATGTTTCCATGAACAAGGTTTCATGAACATGATTCCATGAACATATTTCCATGAACATGATTCCATGAACATGATTCCATGAACATGATTCCATGAACTTGATTCCATGAACATGATTCCATGAACATGATTCCATGAAATTGATTCCATGAACATGATTCCATGAACATGATACCATGAGCATGATGCAATAAACATGATTCCATGAACATGATTCCATGAACATGATTCCATGAACATGATTCCATGAACATGATTCCATGAACATGATTCCATGAACATGATTCCATGAACATGATTCCATGAACATGATTCCATGAACATGATTCCATGAACATGATTCCATGAACATGATTCCATGAACATGATTCCATGAACATGATTCCATGAACATGATTCCATGAACATGATTCCATGAACATGATTCCATGAACATGATTCCATGAACATGATTCCATGAACATGATTCCATGAACATGATTCCCTGAGCATGATGCAATGAACATGATTCCATGAACATGATTCCATGAACATGATTCCATGAACATAGTTCCATGAACATGATTCCATGAACATGATTCCATGAACATGATTCCATGAACATGATTAGCTGAGCATGATTCCATGAACATGATCCGTGAACATGATCCCCTGAAAATGATTCTATGAACATGATTCTATGAACATGATTCCATGAACATGATTCCATGAACATGATTCCATGAACAGGATTCCATGAACATGATTCCATGAATATGATTCCATGAACATGATTCCATGAACCTGATTCCATGAATGTGATTCCATGAACATGATTCCATGAACTTGATTCCATGAACATGATTCCATGAACATGATTCCATGAACATGATTCCATGAACATGATTCCTTGAACATGATACCATGAGCATGATGCAATGAACATGATTCCATGAACATGATTCCATGAACATGATTCCATGAACATGATTCCATGAACATGATTCCATGAACATGATTCCATGAACATGATTCCATGAACATGATTCCATGAACATGATTCCATGAACATGATTCCATGAACATGATTCCATGAACATGATTCCATGAACATGATTCCATGAACATGATTCCATGAACATGATTCCATGAACATGATTCCATGAACATGATTCCATGAACATGATTCCATGAACATGATTCCATGAACATGATTCCATGAACATGATTCCATGAACATGATTCCATGAACATGATTCCATGAACATGATTCCATGAACATGATTCCATGAACATGATTCCATGAACATGATTCCCTGAGCATGATGCAATGAACAAGATTCCATGAACATGATTCCATGAACATGATTCCATGAACATGATTCCATGAACATGATTCCATGAACATGAGTCCATGAACATGATCCGTGAACATGATTCCATTAACATGATTCCATGAACATAGTTCCATGAACATGATTCCATGAACATGATTCCATGAACATGATTCCATGAACATGATTCCTTGAGCATGATGCAATGAACATGATTCCATGAACATGATTCCATGAACATGATTCCATGAACATGATTCCATGAACATGATTCCATGAACATGATTCCATGAACATGATTCCATGAACATGATTCCATGAACATGATTCCATGAACATGATTCCATGAACATGATTCCATGAACATGATTGCATGAACATGATTCCATGAACATGATTCCATGAACATGATTCCATGACCATGAGTCCATGAACATGATTCCATGAACATGATTCCATGAACATGATTCCATGAACATGATTCCATGAACATGATTCCATGAACATGATTCCATGAACATGATTCCATGAACATGATTCCATGAACATGATTCCCTGAGCATGATGCAATGAACATGATTCCATGAACATGATTCCATGAACATGATTCCATGAACATGATTCCATGAACTTGATTCCATGAACATGATTCCATGAACATGATTCCATGAACATGATTCCATGAACATGATTCCATGAACATGATTCCATGAACGTGATTCAATGAACACGATTCCATGAACATGATTCTATGAAAATGATTCTATGAACATGATTCCATGAACATGATTCCCTGAACATGATTCCATAAACATGATTCCATGAACATGATTCAATGAACATGATTACAGAAACGTGATTCCATGAACATGATTCCATGGAAATGATTCCATTAACATGATTCCATGGAAATGATTTCATGAACATGATTCCATGAACATGATTCCATGAACATGATTCCCTGAGCATGATGCAATGAACATGATTCCATGAACATGATTCCATGAACATGATTCCATGAACATGATTCCATGAACATGATTCCATGAACATAATTCCAATAACATGATTTCATGAACAGGAATCTATGAACATGATTCCATGAACATGATTCCATGAACATGATTCCATGAACATGATTCCATGAACATGATTCCATGAACATGATTCGATGAACATGATTCGATGAACATGACTCCATTAACATGATTGCATTAACATGATTATATGGACATGTTTCCATGAACAAGGTTTCATGAACATGATTCCATGAACATGATTCTATGAAAATGATTCTATGAACATGATTCCATGAACATGATTCCCTGAGCATGATGCAATGAACATGATTCCATGAACATGATTCCATGAACATGATTCCATGAACATAGTTCCATGAACATGATTCCATGAACATGATTCCATGAACATGATTCCATGAACATGATTAGCTGAGCATGATTCCATGAACATGATCCGTGAACATGATCCCCTGAAAATGATTCTATGAACATGATTCTATGAACATGATTCCATGAACATGATTCCATGAACATGATTCCATGAACAGGATTCCATGAACATGATTCCATGAATATGATTCCATGAACATGATTCCATGAACCTGATTCCATGAATGTGATTCCATGAACATGATTCCATGAACTTGATTCCATGAACATGATTCCATGAACATGATTCCATGAACATGATTCCATGAACATGAATCCTTGAACATGATACCATGAGCATGATGCAATGAACATGATTCCATGAACATGATTCCATGAACATGATTCCATGAACATGATTCCATGAACATGATTCCATGAACATGATTCCATGAACATGATTCCATGAACATGATTCCATGAACATGATTCCATGAACATGATTCCATGAACATGATTCCATGAACATGATTCCATGAACATGATTCCATGAACATGATTCCATGAACATGATTCCATGAACATGATTCCATGAACATGATTCCATGAACATGATTCCATGAACATGATTCCATGAACATGATTCCATGAACATGATTCCATGAACATGATTCCATGAACATGATTCCATGAACATGATTCCATGAACATGATTCCATGAACATGATTCCATGAACATGATTCCCTGAGCATGATGCAATGAACATGATTCCATGAACATGATTCCATGAACATGATTCCATGAACATGATTCCATGAACATGATTCCATGAACATGATTCCATGAACATGATTCCATGAACATGATTCCATGAACATGATTCCATGAACATGATTCCATGAACATGATTCCATGAACATGATTCCATGAACATGATTCCATGAACATGATTCCATGAACATGATTCCATGAACATGATTCCATGAACATGATTCCCTGAGCATGATGCAATGAACAAGATTCCATGAACATGATTCCATGAACATGATTCCATGAACATGATTCCATGAACATGAGTCCATGAACATGATCCGTGAACATGATTCCATTAACATGATTCCATGAACATAGTTCCATGAACATGATTCCATGAACATGATTCCATGAACATGATTCCATGAACATGATTCCTTGAGCATGATGCAATGAACATGATTCCATGAACATGATTCCATGAACATGATTCCATGAACATGATTCCATGAACATGATTCCATGAACATGATTCCATGAACATGATTCCATGAACATGATTCCATGAACATGATTCCATGAACATGATTCCATGAACATGATTCCATGAACATGATTCCATGAACATGATTCCATGAACATGATTCCATGAACATGATTCCATGACCATGAGTCCATGAACATGATTCCATGAACATGATTCCATGAACATGATTCCATGAACATGATTCCATGAACATGATTCCATGAACATGATTCCATGAACATGATTCCATGAACATGATTCCATGAACATGATTCCCTGAGCATGATGCAATGAACATGATTCCATGAACATGATTCCATGAACATGATTCCATGAACATGATTCCATGAACTTGATTCCATGAACATGATTCCATGAACATGATTCCATGAACATGATTCCATGAACATGATTCCATGAACATGATTCCATGAACATGATTCCATGAACATGATTCCATGAACATGATTCCATGAACATGATTCCATGAACATGATTCCATGAACATGATTCCATGAACATGATTCCATGAACATGATTCCATGAACATGATTCCATGAACATGATTCCCTGAGCATGATGCAATGAACAAGATTCCATGAACATGATTCCATGAACATGATTCCATGAACATGATTCCATGAACATGAGTCCATGAACATGATCCGTGAACATGATTCCATTAACATGATTCCATGAACATAGTTCCATGAACATGATTCCATGAACATGATTCCATGAACATGATTCCATGAACATGATTCCTTGAGCATGATGCAATGAACATGATTCCATGAACATGATTCCATGAACATGATTCCATGAACATGATTCCATGAACATGATTCCATGAACATGATTCCATGAACATGATTCCATGAACATGATTCCATGAACATGATTCCATGAACATGATTCCATGAACATGATTCCATGAACATGATTCCATGAACATGATTCCATGAACATGATTCCATGAACATGATTCCATGACCATGAGTCCATGAACATGATTCCATGAACATGATTCCATGAACATGATTCCATGAACATGATTCCATGAACATGATTCCATGAACATGATTCCATGAACATGATTCCATGAACATGATTCCATGAACATGATTCCCTGAGCATGATGCAATGAACATGATTCCATGAACATGATTCCATGAACATGATTCCATGAACATGATTCCATGAACTTGATTCCATGAACATGATTCCATGAACATGATTCCATGAACATGATTCCATGAACATGATTCCATGAACATGATTCCATGAACGTGATTCAATGAACACGATTCCATGAACATGATTCTATGAAAATGATTCTATGAACATGATTCCATGAACATGATTCCCTGAACATGATTCCATAAACATGATTCCATGAACATGATTCAATGAACATGATTACAGAAACGTGATTCCATGAACATGATTCCATGGAAATGATTCCATTAACATGATTCCATGGAAATGATTTCATGAACATGATTCCATGAACATGATTCCATGAACATGATTCCCTGAGCATGATGCAATGAACATGATTCCATGAACATGATTCCATGAACATGATTCCATGAACATGATTCCATGAACATGATTCCATGAACATAATTCCAATAACATGATTTCATGAACAGGAATCTATGAACATGATTCCATGAACATGATTCCATGAACATGATTCCATGAACATGATTCCATGAACATGATTCCATGAACATGATTCGATGAACATGATTCGATGAACATGACTCCATTAACATGATTGCATTAACATGATTATATGGACATGTTTCCATGAACAAGGTTTCATGAACATGATTCCATGAACATGATTCTATGAAAATGATTCTATGAACATGATTCCATGAACATGATTCCCTGAGCATGATGCAATGAACATGATTCCATGAACATGATTCCATGAACATGATTCCATGAACATAGTTCCATGAACATGATTCCATGAACATGATTCCATGAACATGATTCCATGAACATGATTAGCTGAGCATGATTCCATGAACATGATCCGTGAACATGATCCCCTGAAAATGATTCTATGAACATGATTCTATGAACATGATTCCATGAACATGATTCCATGAACATGATTCCATGAACAGGATTCCATGAACATGATTCCATGAATATGATTCCATGAACATGATTCCATGAACCTGATTCCATGAATGTGATTCCATGAACATGATTCCATGAACTTGATTCCATGAACATGATTCCATGAACATGATTCCATGAACATGATTCCATGAACATGAATCCTTGAACATGATACCATGAGCATGATGCAATGAACATGATTCCATGAACATGATTCCATGAACATGATTCCATGAACATGATTCCATGAACATGATTCCATGAACATGATTCCATGAACATGATTCCATGAACATGATTCCATGAACATGATTCCATGAACATGATTCCATGAACATGATTCCATGAACATGATTCCATGAACATGATTCCATGAACATGATTCCATGAACATGATTCCATGAACATGATTCCATGAACATGATTCCATGAACATGATTCCATGAACATGATTCCATGAACATGATTCCATGAACATGATTCCATGAACATGATTCCATGAACATGATTCCATGAACATGATTCCATGAACATGATTCCATGAACATGATTCCATGAACATGATTCCATGAACATGATTCCATGAACATGATTCCATGAACATGATTCCATGAACATGATTCCATGAACATGATTCCCTGAGCATGATGCAATGAACATGATTCCATGAACATGATTCCATGAACATGATTCCATGAACATGATTCCATGAACATGAGTCCATGAACATGATCCGTGAACATGATTCCATTAACATGATTCCATGAACATAGTTCCATGAACATGATTCCATGAACATGATTCCATGAACATGATTCCATGAACATGATTCCTTGAGCATGATGCAATGAACATGATTCCATGAACATGATTCCATGAACATGATTCCATGAACATGATTCCATGAACATGATTCCATGAACATGATTCCATGAACATGATTCCATGAACATGATTCCATGAACATGATTCCATGAACATGATTCCATGAACATGATTCCATGAACATGATTCCATGAACATGATTCCATGAACATGAGTCCATGAACATGATTCCATGAACATGATTCCATGAACATGATTCCATGAACATGATTCCATGAACATGATTCCATGAACAAGATTCCATGAACATGATTCCATGAACATGATTCCATGAACATGATTCCCTGAGCATGATGCAATGAACATGATTCCATGAACATGATTCCATGAACATGATTCCATGAACATGATTCCATGAACATGATACCATGAGCATGATGCAATGAACATGATTCCATGAACATGATTCTATGAACATGATTCCATGAACATGATTCCCTGAGCATGATGCAATGAACATGATTCCATGAACATGATTCCATGAACATGATTCCATGAACATAGTTCCATGAACATGATTCCATGAACATGATTCCATGAACATGATTCCATGAACATGATTAGCTGAGCATGATTCCATGAACATGATCCGTGAACATGATCCCCTGAAAATGATTCTATGAACATGATTCTATGAACATGATTCCATGAACATGATTCCATGAACATGATTCCATGAACAGGATTCCATGAACATGATTCCATGAATATGATTCCATGAACATGATTCCATGAACCTGATTCCATGAATGTGATTCCATGAACATGATTCCATGAACTTGATTCCATGAACATGATTCCATGAACATGATTCCATGAACATGATTCCATGAACATGATTCCTTGAACATGATACCATGAGCATGATGCAATGAACATGATTCCATGAACATGATTCCATGAACATGATTCCATGAACATGATTCCATGAACATGATTCCATGAACATGATTCCATGAACATGATTCCATGAACATGATTCCATGAACATGATTCCATGAACATGATTCCATGAACATGATTCCATGAACATGATTCCATGAACATGATTCCATGAACATGATTCCATGAACATGATTCCATGAACATGATTCCATGAACATGATTCCATGAACATGATTCCATGAACATGATTCCATGAACATGATTCCATGAACATGATTCCATGAACATGATTCCATGAACATGATTCCCTGAGCATGATGCAATGAACATGATTCCATGAACATGATTCCATGAACATGATTCCATGAACATGATTCCATGAACATGAGTCCATGAACATGATCCGTGAACATGATTCCATTAACATGATTCCATGAACATAGTTCCATGAACATGATTCCATGAACATGATTCCATGAACATGATTCCATGAACATGATTCCTTGAGCATGATGCAATGAACATGATTCCATGAACATGATTCCATGAACATGATTCCATGAACATGATTCCATGAACATGATTCCATGAACATGATTCCATGAACATGATTCCATGAACATGATTCCATGAACATGATTCCATGAACATGATTCCATGAACATGATTCCATGAACATGATTCCATGAACATGATTCCATGAACATGAGTCCATGAACATGATTCCATGAACATGATTCCATGAACATGATTCCATGAACATGATTCCATGAACATGATTCCATGAACATGATTCCATGAACATGATTCCATGAACATGATTCCCTGAGCATGATGCAATGAACATGATTCCATGAACATGATTCCATGAACATGATTCCATGAACATGATTCCATGAACATGATACCATGAGCATGATGCAATGAACATGATTCCATGAACATGATTCCATGAACATGATTGCATTAACATGATTATATGGACATGTTTCCATGAACAAGGTTTCATGAACATGATTCCATGAACATGATTCCATGAACATGATTCCATGAACATGATTCCATGAACATGATTCCATGAACTTGATTCCATGAACATGATTCCATGAACATGATTCCATGAACATGATTCCATGAACATGATTCCATGAACATGATACCATGAGCATGATGCAATGAACATGATTCCATGAACATGATTCCATGAACATGATTCCATGAACATGATTCCATGAACATGATTCCATGAACATGATTCCATGAACATGATTCCATGAACATGATTCCATGAACATGATTCCATGAACATGATTCCATGAACAAGATTCCATGAACATGATTCCATGAACATGATTCCATGAACATGATTCCATGAACATGATTCCATGAACATGATTCCATGAACATGATTCCCTGAGCATGATGCAATGAACATGATTCCATGAACATGATTCCATGAACATGATTCCATGAACATGATTCCATGAACATGATTGCATTAACATGATTCCATAGACATGTTTCCATGAACAAGGTTTCATGAACTTGATTCCATGAACATGATTCCATGAACATGATTCCATGAACATGATTCCATGAACATGATTCCATGAACATGATTCCATGAACTTGATTCCATGAACATGATTCCATGAACATGATTCCATGAACATGATTCCATGAACATGATTCCATGAACATGATACCATGAGCATGATGCAATGAACATGATTCCATGAACATGATTCCATGAACATGATTCCATGAACATGATTCCATGAACATGATTCCATGAACATGTTTCCATGAACATGATTCCATGAACATGATTCCATGAACTTGATTCCATGAACATGATTCCATGAACATGATTCCATGAACATGATTCCTTGAGCATGATGCAATGAACATGATTCCATGAACATGATTCCATGAACATGATTCCATGAACATGATTCCATGAACATGATTCCATGAACATGATTCCATGAACATGATTCCATGAACATGATTCCATGAACATGATTCCATGAACATGATTCCATGAACATGATTCCATGAACATGATTCCATGAACATGATTCCATGAACATGATTCCATGAACATGAGTCCATGAACATGATTCCATGAACATGATTCCATGAACATGATTCCATGAACATGATTCCATGAACATGATTCCATGAACATGATTCCATGAACATGATTCCATGAACATGATTCCATGAACATGATTCCATGAACATGATTCCATGAACATGATTCCATGAACATGATTCCCTGAGCATGATGCAATGAACATGATTCCATGAACATGATTCCATGAACATGATTCCATGAACATGATTCCATGAACATGATACCATGAGCATGATGCAATGAACATGATTCCATGAACATGATTCCATGAACATGATTGCATTAACATGATTATATGGACATGTTTCCATGAACAAGGTTTCATGAACATGATTCCATGAACATGATTCCATGAACATGATTCCATGAACATGATTCCATGAACATGATTCCATGAACTTGATTCCATGAACATGATTCCATGAACATGATTCCATGAACATGATTCCATGAACATGATTCCATGAACATGATACCATGAGCATGATGCAATGAACATGATTCCATGAACATGATTCCATGAACATGATTCCATGAACATGATTCCATGAACATGATTCCATGAACATGATTCCATGAACATGATTTCATGAACATGATTCCATGAACATGATTCCATGAACATGATTCCATGAACATGATTCCATGAACATGATTCCATGAACATGATTCCATGAACATGATTCCATGAACATGATTCCATGAACATGATTCCCTGAGCATGATGCAATGAACATGATTCCATGAACATGATTCCATGAACATGATTCCATGAACATGATTCCATGAACATGATTGCATTAACATGATTCCATAGACATGTTTCCATGAACAAGGTTTCATGAACTCGATTCCATGAACATGATTCCATGAACATGATTCCATGAACATGATTCCATGAACATGATTCCATGAACATGATTCCATGAACTTGATTCCATGAACATGATTCCATGAACATGATTCCATGAACATGATTCCATGAACATGATTCCATGAACATGATACCATGAGCATGATGCAATGAACATGATTCCATGAACATGATTCCATGAACATGATTCCATGAACATGATTCCATGAACATGATTCCATGAACATGTTTCCATGAACATGATTCCATGAACATGATTCCATGAACATGATTCCATGAACATGATTGCATTAACATGATTCCATGGACATGTTTCCATGAACAAGGTTTCATGAACATGATTCCATGAACATGATTCCATGAACATGATTCCATGAACATGATTCCATGAACATGATTCCATGAACATGATTCCATGAACTTGATTCCATGAACATGATTCCATGAACATGATTCCATGAACATGATTCCATGAACATGATTCCATGAACATGATACCATGAGCATGATGCAATGAACATGATTCCATGAACATGATTCCATGAACATGATTCCATGAACATGATTCCATGAACATGATTCCATGAACATGATTCCATGAACATGATTCCATGAACATGATTCCATGAACATGATTCCATGAACATGATTCCCTGAGCATGATGCAATGAACATGATTCCATGAACATGATTCCATGAACATGATTCCATGAACATGAGTCCATGAACATGATCCGTGAACATGATTCCATTAACATGATTCCATGAACATAGTTCCATGAACATGATTCCATGAACATGATTCCATGAACATGATTCCATGAACATGATTCCATGAACATGATTCTTTGAGAAGATGCAATGAACATGATTCCATGAACATGATTCCATGAACATGATTCCATGAACATGATTCCATGAACATGATTCCATGAACATGATTCCATGAACGTGATTCAATGAACACGATTCCATGAACAAGATTCTATGAAAATGATTCTATGAACATGATTCCATGAACATGATTCCCTGAACATGATTCCATAAACATGATTCCATGAACATGATTCAATGAACATGATTACAGAAACGTGATTCCATGAACATGATTCCATGGAAATGATTCCATTAACATGATTCCATGGAAATGATTTCATGAACATGATTCCATGAACATGATTCCATGAACATGATTCCCTGAGCATGATGCAATGAACATGATTCCATGAACATGATTACATGAACATGATTCCATGAACATGATTCCATGAACATGATTCCATGAACATGATTCCATGAACATGATTCCATGAACATAAGTCCAATAACATGATTTCATGAACAGGAATCTATGAACATGATTCCATGAACATGATTCCATGAACATGATTCCATGAACATGATTCCATGAACATGATTCCATGAACATGATTCGATGAACATGATTCGATGAACATGACTCCATTAACATGATTGCATTAACATGATTATATGGACATGTTTCCATGAACAAGGTTTCATGAACATGATTCCATGAACATGATTCCATGAACATGATTCCATGAACATGATTCCATGAACATGATTCCATGAACTTGATTCCATGAACATGATTCCATGAACATGATTCCATGAACATGATTCCATGAACATGATTCCATGAACATGATACCATGAGCATGATGCAATGAACATGATTCCATGAACATGATTCCATGAACATGATTCCATGAACATGATTCCATGAACATGATTCCATGAACATGATTCCATGAACATGATTCCATGAACATGATTCCATGAACATGATTCCATGAACATGATTCCATGAACATGATTCCATGAACATGATTCCATGAACATGATTCCATGAACATGATTCCATGAACATGATTCCATGAACATGATTCCATGAACATGATTCCATGAACATGATTCCATGAACATGATTCCATGAACATGATTCCATGAACATGATTCCATGAACATGATTCCCTGAGCATGATGCAATGAACATGATTCCATGAACATGATTCCATGAACTTGATTCCATGAACATGATTCCATGAACATGAGTCCATGAACATGATCCGTGAACATGATTCCATGAACATGATTCCTTGAACATAGTTCCATGAACATGATTCCATGAACATGATTCCATGAACATGATTCTCTGAGCATGATGCAATGAACATGATTCCATGAACATGATTCCATGAACATGATTCCATGAACATGATTCCATGAACATGATTCCATGAACATGATTCCATGAACATGATTCCATGAACATGATTCCATGAACATGATTCCATGAACATGATTCCATGAACATGATTCCATGAACATGATTCCATGAACATGATTCCATGAACATGATTCCATGAACATGATTCCATGAACATGATTCCATGAACATGATTCCATGAACATGATTCCATGAACATGATTCCATGAACATGATTCCATGAACATGATTCCATGAACATGATTCCATGAACATGATTCCATGAACATGAATTCATGAACATGATTGCATTAACATGATTCCATGGACATGTTTCCATGAACAAGGTTATATGAACATGATTCCATGAACATGATTCCATGAACATGATTCCATGAACATGATTCCATGAACATGATTCCATGAACATGATTCCATGAACTTGATTCCATGAACATGATTCCATGAACATGATTCCATGAACATGATTCCATGAACATGATTCCATGAACATGATACCATGAGCATGATGCAATGAACATGATTCCATGAACATGATTCCATGAACATGATTCCATGAACATGATTCCATGAACATGATTCCATGAACATGATTCCATGAACATGATTCCATGAACATGATTCCATGAACATGATTCCATGAACATGATTCCATGAACATGATTCCCTGAGCATGATGCAATGAACATGATTCCATGAACATGATTCCATGAACATGATTCCATGAACATGATTCCATGAACATGATTCCATGAACATGAGTCCATGAACATGATCCGTGAACATGATTCCATTAACATGATTCCATGAACATAGTTCCATGAACATGATTCCATGAACATGATTCCATGAACATGATTCCATGAACATGATTCCATGAACATGATTCCATGAACATGATTCCCTGAGAAGATGCAATGAACATGATTCCATGAACATGATTCCATGAACATGATTCCATGAACATGATTCCATGAACATGATTCCATGAACATGATTCCATGAACATGATTCCATGAACATGATTCCATGAACATGATTCCATGAACATGATTCCCTGAGAAGATGCAATGAACATGATTCCATGAACATGATTCCATGAACATGATTCCATGAACATGATTCCATGAACATGATTCCATGAACATGATTCCATGAACATGATTCCATGAACATGATTCCATGAACATGATTCCACGAACATGATTCCATGAACATGATTCCATGAACATGATTCCATGAACATGATTCCATGAACATGATTCCATGAACATGATTCCATGAACATGATTCCATAAACATGATTCCATGAACATGATTCCATGAACATGATTCCATGAACATGACTCCATTAACATAATTGCATTAACATGATTCCATGGACATGATTCCATGGACATGTTTCCATGAACAAGGTTTCATGAACATGATTCCATGAACATGATTGCATGAACATGATTAGCTGAGCATGATTCCATGAACATGATCCGTGAACATGATCCCATGAAAAGGATTCTATGAACATGATTCCATGAACATGATTCCATGAACATGATTCCATGAACATGATTCCATGAGCATGATTCCATGAACATGATTCCATGAACATGATTCCATGAACATGATTCCATGAACATGATTCCATGAATATGATTCCATGAACATGATTCCATGAACCTGATTCCATGAATGTGATTCCATGAACACGATTCCATGAACTTGATTCCATGAACATGATTCCATGAACATGATTCCATGAACATGATTCCATGAACATGATTCCATGAACATGATTCCATGAACATGATTCCATGAACATGATTCCATGAACATGATTCCCTGAGAAGATGCAATGAACATGATTCCATGAACATGATTTCATGAACATGATTCCATGAACATGATTCCATGAACATGATTCCATGAACATGATTCCATGAACATGATTCCATGAACATGATTCCATGAACATGATTCCATGAACATGATTCCATGAACATGATTCCATGAACATGATTCCATGAACATGATTCCATGAACATGATTCCATGAACATGATTCCATGAACATGATTCCATAAACATGATTCCATGAACATGATTCCATGAACATGATTCCATGAACATGACTCCATTAACATAATTGCATTAACATGATTCCATGGACATGATTCCATGGACATGTTTCCATGAACAAGGTTTCATGAACATGATTCCATGAACATGATTGCATGAACATGATTAGCTGAGCATGATTCCATGAACATGATCCGTGAACATGATCCCATGAAAAGGATTCTATGAACATGATTCCATGAACATGATTCCATGAACATGATTCCATGAACATGATTCCATGAACATGATTCCATGAACATGATTCCATGAACATGATTCCATGAACATGATTCCATGAACATGATTCCATGAACATGATTCCATGAATATGATTCCATGAACATGATTCCATGAACCTGATTCCATGAATGTGATTCCATGAACACGATTCCATGAACTTGATTCCATGAACATGATTCCATGAACATGATTCCATGAACATGATTCCATGAACATGATTCCATGAACATGATTCCATGAACATGATACCATGAGCATGATGCAATGAACATGATTCCATGAGCATGATTCCATGAACATGATTCCATGAACATGATTCGATGAACATGACTCCATTAACATAATTGCATTAACATGATTCCATGGACATGTTTCCATGAACAAGGTTTCATGAACATGAATCGATGAACATGACTCCATTAACATAATTGCATTAACATGATTCCATGAACATGATTTCATGAACATGATTCCATGAACATGATTCCATGAACATGATTCCATGAACATGATTCCATGAACATGATTCCATGAACATGATTCCATGAACATGATTCCATGAACATGATTCCATGAACATGATTCCATGAACATGATTCCATGAACATGATTCCATGAACATGATTCCATGAACATGATTCCATGAACATGATTCCATAAACATGATTCCATGAACATGATTCCATGAACATGATTCCATGAACATGACTCCATTAACATAATTGCATTAACATGATTCCATGGACATGATTCCATGGACATGTTTCCATGAACAAGGTTTCATGAACATGATTCCATGAACATGATTGCATGAACATGATTAGCTGAGCATGATTCCATGAACATGATCCGTGAACATGATCCCATGAAAAGGATTCTATGAACATGATTCCATGAACATGATTCCATGAACATGATTCCATGAACATGATTCCATGAGCATGATTCCATGAACATGATTCCATGAACATGATTCCATGAACATGATTCCATGAACATGATTCCATGAATATGATTCCTTGAACATGATTCCATGAACCTGATTCCATGAATGTGATTCCATGAACACGATTCCATGAACTTGATTCCATGAACATGATTCCATGAACATGATTCCATGAACATGATTCCATGAACATGATTCCATGAACATGATTCCATGAACATGATTCCATGAACATGATTCCCTGAGAAGATGCAATGAACATGATTCCATGAACATGATTTCATGAACATGATTCCATGAACATGATTCCATGAACATGATTCCATGAACATGATTCCATGAACATGATTCCATGAACATGATTCCATGAACATGATTCCATGAACATGATTCCATGAACATGATTCCATGAACATGATTCCATGAACATGATTCCATGAACATGATTCCATGAACATGATTCCATGAACATGATTCCATGAACATGATTCCATAAACATGATTCCATGAACATGATTCCATGAACATGATTCCATGAACATGACTCCATTAACATAATTGCATTAACATGATTCCATGGACATGATTCCATGGACATGTTTCCATGAACAAGGTTTCATGAACATGATTCCATGAACATGATTGCATGAACATGATTAGCTGAGCATGATTCCATGAACATGATCCGTGAACATGATCCCATGAAAAGGATTCTATGAACATGATTCCATGAACATGATTCCATGAACATGATTCCATGAACATGATTCCATGAACATGATTCCATGAACATGATTCCATGAACATGATTCCATGAACATGATTCCATGAACCTGATTCCATGAACATGATTCCATGAACATGATTCCATGAATATGATTCCATGAACATGATTCCATGAACCTGATTCCATGAATGTGATTCCATGAACACGATTCCATGAACTTGATTCCATGAACATGATTCCATGAACATGATTCCATGAACATGATTCCATGAACATGATTCCATGAACATGATTCCATGAACATGATACCATGAGCATGATGCAATGAACATGATTCCATGAGCATGATTCCATGAACATGATTCCATGAACATGATTCGATGAACATGACTCCATTAACATAATTGCATTAACATGATTCCATGGACATGTTTCCATGAACAAGGTTTCATGAACATGAATCGATGAACATGACTCCATTAACATAATTGCATTAACATGATTCCATGGACATGTTCCCATGAACAAGGTTCCATGAACATGATTCCATGAACATGATTCCATGAACATGATTCCATGAACATGATTCCATGAACGTGATTCAATGAACACGATTCCATGAACATGGTTCCATGAACACGATTCTATGAATATATTTCCAGGAACATGATTCCATGAATATGAAATCATGAACATGATTCCATGAACATTTTTCCATGAACTTGAATCTATGAACATGATTCCATGAATAGGATTCCATGAACACGATTCCATGAACATGATCCGTGAACATGATTCCATGAACATGATTCCATGAACATGAATCCATGAACATGATTCCATGAAAGTGATTCCATAACATTATTCCATGAACATGACTCTATGAACATGTTTAAATGAACAGGATTCCATGAACATGATTCCATGAACAAGATTCCATGAACATGATTCAATGAACATGATTCCATGAAGATGATTCCATGAACATGATTCCATGAACACGATTCCATGAACATGATTCCATGAACATGATTCCATGAACATGATTCCATGAACATGATTCCATGAACATGATTCCATGAACATGATTCCATGAACATGATTCCATGAACGTGATTCAATGAACACGATTCCATGAACATGATTCTATGAAAATGATTCTATGAACATGATTCCATGAACATGATTCCCTGAACATGATTCCATAAACATGATTCCATGAACATGATTCAATGAACATGATTACAGAAACGTGATTCCATGAACATGATTCCATGGAAATGATTCCATTAACATGATTCCATGGAAATGATTTCATGAACATGATTCCATGAACATGATTCCATGAACATGATTCCCTGAGCATGATGCAATGAACATGATTCCATGAACATGATTCCATGAACATGATTCCATGAACATGCTTCCATGAACATGATTCCATGAACATGATTCCATGAACATAATTCCAATAACATGATTTCATGAACAGGAATCCATGAACATGATTCCATGAACATGAATCCATGAACATGATTCGATGAACATGACTCCATTAACATGATTGCATTAACATGATTCCATGGACATGTTTCCATGAACAAGGTTTCATGAACATGATTCCATGAACATGATTCCATGAACATGATTCCATGAACATGATTCCATGAACATGATTCCATGAACATGATTCCATGAACATGATTCCATGAACATGATTCCATGAACATGATTCCATGAACTTGATTCCATGAACATGATTCCATGAACATGATTCCATGAACATGATTCCATGAACATGATTCCATGAACATGATACCATGAGCATGATGCAATGAACATGATTCCATGAACATGATTCCATGAACATGATTCCATGAACATGATTCCATGAACATGATTCCATGAACATGATTCCATGAACATGATTCCATGAACATGATTCCATGAACATGATTCCATGAACATGATTCCATGAACATGATTCCATGAACATGATTCCATGAACATGATTCCATGAACATGATTCCATGAACATGATTCCATGAACATGATTCCATGAACATGATTCCATGAACATGATTCCATGAACATGATTCCATGAACATGATTCCATGAACATGATTCCATGAACATGATTCCCTGAGCATGATGCAATGAACATGATTCCATGAACATGATTCCATGAACATGATTCCATGAACATGATTCCATGAACATGATTCCATGAACATGAGTCCATGAACATGATCCGTGAACATGATTCCATGAACATGATTCCATGAACATAGTTCCATGAACATGATTCCATGAACATGATTCCATGAACATGATTCCCTGAGCATGATGCAATGAACATGATTCCATGAACATGATTCCATGAACATGATTCCATGAACATGATTCCATGAACATGATTCCATGAACATGATTCCATGAACATGATTCCATGAACATGATTCCATGAACATGATTCCATGAACATGATTCCATGAACATGATTCCATGAACATGATTCCATGAACATGATTCCATGAACATGATTCCATGAACATGATTCCATGAACATGATTCCATGAACATGATTCCATGAACATGATTCCATGAACATGATTCCATGAACATGATTCCATGAACATGATTCCATGAACATGATTCCATGAACATGATTCCATGAACATGATTCCATGAACATGATTCCATGAACATGATTGCATTAACATGATTCCATGGACATGTTTCCATGAACAAGGTTTCATGAACATGATTCCATGAACATGATTCCATGAACATGATTCCATGAACATGATTCCATGAACATGATTCCATGAACATGATTCCATGAACTTGATTCCATGAACATGATTCCATGAACATGATTCCATGAACATGATTCCATGAACATGATTCCATGAACATGATTCCATGAACATGATACCATGAGCATGATGCAATGAACATGATTCCATGAACATGATTCCATGAACATGATTCCATGAACATGATTCCATGAACATGATTCCATGAACATGATTCCATGAACATGATTCCATGAACATGATTCCATGAACATGACTCCATGAACATGATTCCATGAACATGATTCCATGAACATGATTCCATGAACATGATTCCATGAACATGATTCCATGAACATGATTCCATGAACATGATTCTTTGAGCATGATGCAATGAACATGATTCCATGAACATGATTCCATGAACATGATTCCATGAACATGATTCCATGAACATGAGTCCATGAAATGATCCGTGAACATGATTCCATGAACATGATTCCATGAACATAGTTTCATGAACATGATTCCATGAACATGATTCCATGAACATGATTCCATGAACATGATTCCCTGAGCATGATGCAATGAACATGATTCCATGAACATGATTCCATGAACATGATGCAATGAACATGATTCCATGAACATGATTCCATGAACATGATTCCATGAACATGATTCCATGAACATGATTCCATGAACATGATTCCATGAACATGATTCCATGAACATGATTCCATGAACATGATTCCATGAACATGATTCCATGAACATGATTCCATGAACATGATTCCATGAACATGATTCCATGAACATGATTCCATGAACATGATTCCATGAACATGATTCCATGAACATGATTCCATGAACATGATTCCATGAACATGATTCCATGAACATGATTCCATGAACATGATTCCATGAACATGATTCCATGAACATGATTCCATGAACATGATTCCATGAACATGATTCCATGAACATGATTCCATGAACATGATTCCATGAACATGATTCCATGAACATGATTCCATGAACATGATTCCATGAACATGATTCCATGAACATGATTCCATGAACGTGATTCAATGAACACGATTCCATGAACATGAATCTATGAAAATGATTCTATGAACATGATTTCATGAACATGATTCCCTGAACATGATTCCATAAACATGATTCCATGAACATGATTCAATGAACATGATTACAGAAACGTGATTCCATGAACATGATTCCATGGAAATGATTCCATCAACATGATTCCATGGAAATGATTTCATGAACATGATTCCATGAACATGATTCCATGAACATGATTCCATGAACATGATTCCCTGAGCATGATGCAATGAACATGATTCCATGAACATGATTCCATGAACATGATTCCATGAACATGATTCCATGAACATGATTCCATGAACATGATTCCATGAACATAATTCCAATAACATGATTTCATGAACAGGAATCCATGAACATGATTCCATGAACATGATTCCATGAACATGATTCCATGAACATGATTCCATGAACATGATTCCATGAACATGATTCCATGAACATGATTCGATGAACATGACTCCATTAACATGATTGCATTAACATGATTCCATGGACATGTTTCCATGAACAAGGTTTCATGAACATGATTCCATGAACATGATTCCATGAACATGATTCCATGAACATGATTCCATGAACATGATTCCATGAACATGATTCCATGAACATGATTCCATGAACATGATTCCATGAACATGATTCCATGAACCTGATTCCATGAAAATGATTCCATGAACATGATTCCATGAACATGATTCCATGAACATGATTCCATGAACATAATTCAATGAACATGATTCCATTAACATGATTCCATGAACGTGATTCAATGAACACGATTCCAGGAACATGATTCCATGAACACGATTCTATGAATATAATTCCAGGAACATGATTCCATGAATATGAAATCATGAACATGATTCCATGAACATTTTTCCATGAACTTGAATCTATGAACATGATTCCATGAATAGGATTCCATGAACACGATTCCATGAACATGATCCGTGAACATGATTCCATTAACATGATTCCATTAACATGATTCCATGAACATGAATCCATGAACATGATTCCATGAAAGTGATTCCATGAACATTATTCCATGAACATGACTCTATGAACATGTTTAAATGAACAGGATTCCATGAACATGATTCCCTGAACAAGAGTCCTTGAACATGATTCAATGAACATGATTTTATGAAGATGATTCCATGAACATGATTCCATGAACACGAATCCATGAACCTGATTCCATGAACATGATTCCATGAACATGATTCCATGAACATGATTCCATGAACGTGATTCAATGAACACGATTCCATGAACATGATTTTATGAAAATGATTCTATGAACATGATTCCATGAACACGATTCCCTGAACATGATTCCATGAACATGATTCCATGAACATGATTCCATGAACATGATTCCATGAACGTGATTCAATGAACACGATTCCATGAACATGATTCAATGAAAATGATTCTATGAACATGATTCCATGAACATGATTCCCTGAACATGATTCCATAAACATGAATCCATGAACATGATTCAATGAACATGATTACAGAAACGTGATTCCATGAACATGATTCCATGGAAATGATTCCATTAACATGATTCCATGGAAATGATTTCATGAACATGAATCCATGAACATGATTCCATGAACATGATTCCATGAACATGATTCCCTGAGCATGATGCAATGAACATGATTCCATGAACATGATTCCATGAACATGATTCCATGAACATGATTCCATGAGCATGATTCCATGAACATGATTCCATGAACATAATTCCAATAACATGATTTCATGAACAGGAATCCATGAACATGATTCCATGAACATGATTCCATGAACATGATTCCATGAACATGATTCCATGAACATGATTCCATGAACATGATTCGATGAACATGATTCGATGAACATGACTCCATTAACATGATTGCATTAACATGATTCCATGGAAATGTTTCCATGAACAAGGTTTCATGAACATGATTCCATGAACATGAATCCATGAACATGATTCCATGAACATGATTCCATGAACATGATTCCATGAACATGATTCCATGAACATGATTCCATGAACATGATTCCATGAACATGATTCCATGAACATGATTCCATGAACCTGATTTCATGAAAATGATTCCATGAACATGATTCCATGAACATGATTCCATGAACATGATTCCATGAACATGATTCAATGAACATGATTTCATTAACATGATTCCATGAACGTGATTCAATGAACACGATTCCATGAACATGATTCCATGAACACGATTCTATGAATATAATTCCAGGAACATGATCCATGAATATGAAATCATGAACATGATTCCATGAACATTTTTCCATGAACTTGAATCTATGAACATGATTCCATGAATAGGATTCCATGAACACGATTCCATGAACATGATCCGTGAACATGATTCCATGAACATGATTCCATGAACATGATTCCATGAACATGAATCCATGAACATGGTTCCATGAAAGTGATTCCATGAACATTATTCCATGAACATGACTCTATGAACATGTTTAAATGAACAGGATTCCATGAACATGATTCCATGAACAAGAGTCCATGAACATGATTCAATGAACATGATTCCATGAAGATGATTCCATGAACATGATTCCATGAACATGATTCCATGAACGTGATTCAATGAACACGATTCCATGAACATGATTCTATGAAAATGATTCTATGAACATGATTCCATGAACACGATTCCCTGAACATGATTCCATGAACGTGATTCAATGAACACGATTCCATGAACATGATTCTATGAAAATGATTCTATGAACATGATTCCATGAACACGATTCCCTGAACATGATTCCATAAACATGATTCCATGAACATGATTCAATGAACATGATTTCAGAAACGTGATTCCATGAACATGATTCCATGGAAATGATTCCATTAACATGATTCCATGGAAATGATTCCATGAACATGATTCCATGGAAATGATTCCATGAACATGATTCCATGAACATGATTCCATGAACACGATTCCATGAACATGATTCCATGAACATGATTCCATGAACATGATTCCATGAACATGATTCCATGAACATGATTCCATGAACATGATTCCATGAACATGATTCCATGAACATGATTCCATGAACATGATTCCATGAACATGATTCCATGAACATGATTCCATGAACATGATTCCCTGAGCATGATGCAATGAACATGATTCCATGAACATGATTCCATGAACATGATTCCATGAACATGATTCCATGAACATGATTCCATGAACATGAGTCCATGAACATGATCCGTGAACATGATTCCATGAACATGATTCCATGAACATAGTTCCATGAACATGATTCCATGAACATGATTCCATGAACATGATTCCATGAACATGATTCCCTGAGCATGATGCAATGAACATGATTCCATGAACATGATTCCATGAACATGATTCCATGAACATGATTCCATGAACATGATTCCATGAACATGATTCCATGAACATGATTCCATGAACATGATTCCATGAACATGATTCCATGAACATGATTCCATGAACATGATTCCATGAACATGATTCCATGAACATGATTCCATGAACATGATTCCATGAACATGATTCCATGAACATGATTCCATGAACATGATTCCATGAACATGATTCCATGAACATGATTCCATGAACATGATTCCATGAACATGATTCCATGAACATGATTGCATTAACATGATTCCATGGACATGTTTCCATGAACAAGGTTTCATGAACATGATTCCATGAACATGATTCCATGAACATGATTCCATGAACATGATTCCATTAACATGATTCCATGAACATGATTCCATGAACTTGATTCCATGAACATGATTCCATGAACATGATTCCATGAACATGATTCCATAAACATGATTCCATGAACATGATACCATGAGCATGATGCAATGAACATGATTCCATGAACATGATTCCATGAACATGATTCCATGAACATGATTCCATGAACATGATTCCATGAACATGATTCCATGAACATGATTCCATGAACATGATTCCATGAACATGATTCCATGAACATGATTCCATGAACATGATTCCATGAACATGATTCCATGAACATGATTCCATGAACATGATTCCATGAACATGATTCCATGAACATGATTCCATGAACATGATTCTTTGAGCATGATGCAATGAACATGATTCCATGAACATGATTCCATGAACATGATTCCATGAACATGATTCCATGAACATGATCCGTGAACATGATTCCATGAACATGATTCCATGAACATAGTTTCATGAACATGATTCCATGAACATGATTCCATGAACATGATTCCCTGAGCATGATGCAATGAACATGATTCCATGAACATGATTCCATGAACATGATTCCATGAACATGATTCCATGAACATGATTCCATGAACATGATTCCATGAACATGATTCCATGAACATAATTCCAATAACATGATTTCATGAACAGGAATCCATGAACATGATTCCATGAACATGATTCCATGAACATGATTCCATGAACATGATTCCATGAACATGATTCCATGAACATGATTCCATGAACATGATTCGATGAACATGACTCCATTAACATGATTGCATTAACATGATTCCATGGACATGTTTCCATGAACAAGGTTTCATGAACATGATTCCATGAACATGATTCCATGAACATGATTCCATGAACATGATTCCATGAACATGATTCCATGAACATGATTCCATGAACATGATTCCATGAACATGATTCCATGAACATGATTCCATGAACCTGATTCCATGAAAATGATTCCATGAACATGATTCCATGAACATGATTCCATGAACATGATTCCATGAACATAATTCAATGAACATGATTCCATTAACATGATTCCATGAACGTGATTCAATGAACACGATTCCAGGAACATGATTCCATGAACACGATTCTATGAATATAATTCCAGGAACATGATTCCATGAATATGAAATCATGAACATGATTCCATGAACATTTTTCCATGAACTTGAATCTATGAACATGATTCCATGAATAGGATTCCATGAACACGATTCCATGAACATGATCCGTGAACATGATTCCATTAACATGATTCCATTAACATGATTCCATGAACATGAATCCATGAACATGATTCCATGAAAGTGATTCCATGAACATTATTCCATGAACATGACTCTATGAACATGTTTAAATGAACAGGATTCCATGAACATGATTCCCTGAACAAGAGTCCTTGAACATGATTCAATGAACATGATTTTATGAAGATGATTCCATGAACATGATTCCATGAACACGAATCCATGAACCTGATTCCATGAACATGATTCCATGAACATGATTCCATGAACATGATTCCATGAACATGATTCCATGAACGTGATTCAATGAACACGATTCCATGAACATGATTTTGTGAAAATGATTTTATGAACATGATTCCATGAACACGATTCCCTGAACATGATTCCATGAACATGATTCCATGAACATGATTCCATGAACATGATTCCATGAACGTGATTCAATGAACACGATTCCATGAACATGATTCAATGAAAATGATTCTATGAACATGATTCCATGAACATGATTCCCTGAACATGATTCCATAAACATGAATCCATGAACATGATTCAATGAACATGATTACAGAAACGTGATTCCATGAACATGATTCCATGGAAATGATTCCATTAACATGATTCCATGGAAATGATTTCATGAACATGATTCCATGAACATGATTCCATGAACATGATTCCATGAACATGATTCCCTGAGCATGATGCAATGAACATGATTCCATGAACATGATTCCATGAACATGATTCCATGAACATGATTCCATGAGCATGATTCCATGAACATGATTCCATGAACATAATTCCAATAACATGATTTCATGAACAGGAATCCATGAACATGATTCCATGAACATGATTCCATGAACATGATTCCATGAACATGATTCCATGAACATGATTCCATGAACATGATTCGATGAACATGACTCCATTAACATGATTGCATTAACATGATTCCATGGAAATGTTTCCATGAACAAGGTTTCATGAACATGATTCCATGAACATGAATCCATGAACATGATTCCATGAACATGATTCCATGAACATGATTCCATGAACATGATTCCATGAACATGATTCCATGAACATGATTCCATGAACATGATTCCATGAACATGATTCCATGAACCTGATTTCATGAAAATGATTCCATGAACATGATTCCATGAACATGATTCCATGAACATGATTCCATGAACATGATTCAATGAACATGATTTCATTAACATGATTCCATGAACGTGATTCAATGAACACGATTCCATGAACATGATTCCATGAACACGATTCTATGAATATAATTCCAGGAACATGATCCATGAATATGAAATCATGAACATGATTCCATGAACATTTTTCCATGAACTTGAATCTATGAACATGATTCCATGAATAGGATTCCATGAACACGATTCCATGAACATGATCCGTGAACATGATTCCATTAACATGATTCCATGAACATGATTCCATGAACATGAATCCATGAACATGGTTCCATGAAAGTGATTCCATGAACATTATTCCATGAACATGACTCTATGAACATGTTTAAATGAACAGGATTCCATGAACATGATTCCATGAACAAGAGTCCATGAACATGATTCAATGAACATGATTCCATGAAGATGATTCCATGAACATGATTCCATGAACATGATTCCATGAACGTGATTCAATGAACACGATTCCATGAACATGATTCTATGAAAATGATTCTATGAACATGATTCCATGAACACGATTCCCTGAACATGATTCCATGAACGTGCTTCAATGAACACGATTCCATGAACATGATTCTATGAAAATGATTCTATGAACATGATTCCATGAACACGATTCCCTGAACATGATTCCATAAACATGATTCCATGAACATGATTCAATGAACATGATTTCAGAAACGTGATTCCATGAACATGATTCCATGGAAATGATTCCATTAACATGATTCCATGGAAATGATTCCATGAACATGATTCCATGGAAATGATTCCATGAACATGATTCCATGAACATGATTCCATGAACATGATTCCATAAACATGATTCCATGAACATGATTCCATGAACATGATTCCATGAACATGATTCCATGAACATGATTCCATGAACATGATTCCATGAACATGATTCCATGAACATGATTCCATGAACATGATTCCATGAACATGATTCCATGAACATGATTCCATGAACATGATTCCATGAACATGATTCCCTGAGCATGATGCAATGAACATGATTCCATGAACATGATTCCATGAACATGATTCCATGAACATGATTCCATGAACATGATTCCATGAACATGAGTCCATGAACATGATCCGTGAACATGATTCCATGAACATGATTCCATGAACATAGTTCCATGAACATGATTCCATGAACATGATTCCATGAACATGATTCCCTGAGCATGATGCAATGAACATGATTCCATGAACATGATTCCATGAACATGATTCCATGAACATGATTCCATGAACATGATTCCATGAACATGATTCCATGAACATGATTCCATGAACATGATTCCATGAACATGATTCCATGAACATGATTCCATGAACATGATTCCATGAACATGATTCCATGAACATGATTCCATGAACATGATTCCATGAACATGATTCCATGAACATGATTCCATGAACATGATTCCATGAACATGATTCCATGAACATGATTCCATGAACATGATTCCATGAACATGATTCCATGAACATGATTGCATTAACATGATTCCATGGACATGTTTCCATGAACAAGGTTTCATGAACATGATTCCATGAACATGATTCCATGAACATGATTCCATGAACATGATTCCATTAACATGATTCCATGAACATGATTCCATGAACTTGATTCCATGAACATGATTCCATGAACATGATTCCATGAACATGATTCCATGAACATGATTCCATGAACATGATACCATGAGCATGATGCAATGAACATGATTCCATGAACATGATTCCATGAACATGATTCCATGAACATGATTCCATGAACATGATTCCATGAACATGATTCCATGAACATGATTCCATGAACATGATTCCATGAACATGATTCCATGAACATGATTCCATGAACATGATTCCATGAACATGATTCCATGAACATGATTCCATGAACATGATTCCATGAACATGATTCCATGAACATGATTCCATGAACATGATTCCATGAACATGATTCCATGAACATGATTCCATGAACATGATTCCATGAACATGATTCCATGAACATGATTCCATGAACATGATTCCATGAACATGATTCCATGAACATGATTCCATGAACATGATTCCATGAACATGATTCCATGAACATGATTCCATGAACATGATTCTTTGAGCATGATGCAATGAACATGATTCCATGAACATGATTCCATGAACATGATTCCATGAACATGATTCCATGAACATGATCCGTGAACATGATTCCATGAACATGATTCCATGAACATAGTTTCATGAACATGATGCCATGAACATGATTCCATGAACATGATTCCATGAACATGATTCCCTGAGCATGATGCAATGAACATGATTCCATGAACATGATTCCATGAACATGATTCCATGAACATGATTCCATGAACATGATTCCATGAACATGATTCCATGAACATGATTCCATGAACATGATTCCATGAACATGATTCCATGAACATGATTCCATGAACATGATTCCATGAACATGATTCCATGAACATGATTCCATGAACATGATTCCATGAACAAGAGTCCATGAACATGATTCAATGAACATGATTCCATGAAGATGATTCCATGAACATGATTCCATGAACATGATTCCATGAACGTGATTCAATGAACACGATTCCATGAACATGATTCTATGAAAATGATTCTATGAACATGATTCCATGAACACGATTCCCTGAACATGATTCCATGAACGTGATTCAATGAACACGATTCCATGAACATGATTCTATGAAAATGATTCTATGAACATGATTCCATGAACACGATTCCCTGAACATGATTCCATAAACATGATTCCATGAACATGATTCAATGAACATGATTTCAGAAACGTGATTCCATGAACATGATTCCATGGAAATGATTCCATTAACATGATTCCATGGAAATGATTCCATGAACATGATTCCATGGAAATGATTCCATGAACATGATTCCATGAACATGATTCCATGAACATGATTCCATAAACATGATTCCATGAACATGATTCCATGAACATGATTCCATGAACATGATTCCATGAACATGATTCCATGAACATGATTCCATGAACATGATTCCATGAACATGATTCCATGAACATGATTCCATGAACATGATTCCATGAACATGATTCCATGAACATGATTCCCTGAGCATGATGCAATGAACATGATTCCATGAACATGATTCCATGAACATGATTCCATGAACATGATTCCATGAACATGATTCCATGAACATGAGTCCATGAACATGATCCGTGAACATGATTCCATGAACATGATTCCATGAACATAGTTCCATGAACATGATTCCATGAACATGATTCCATGAACATGATTCCCTGAGCATGATGCAATGAACATGATTCCATGAACATGATTCCATGAACATGATTCCATGAACATGATTCCATGAACATGATTCCATGAACATGATTCCATGAACATGATTCCATGAACATGATTCCATGAACATGATTCCATGAACATGATTCCATGAACATGATTCCATGAACATGATTCCATGAACATGATTCCATGAACATGATTCCATGAACATGATTCCATGAACATGATTCCATGAACATGATTCCATGAACATGATTCCATGAACATGATTGCATTAACATGATTCCATGGACATGTTTCCATGAACAAGGTTTCATGAACATGATTCCATGAACATGATTCCATGAACATGATTCCATGAACATGATTCCATTAACATGATTCCATGAACATGATTCCATGAACTTGATTCCATGAACATGATTCCATGAACATGATTCCATGAACATGATTCCATGAACATGATTCCATGAACATGATACCATGAGCATGATGCAATGAACATGATTCCATGAACATGATTCCATGAACATGATTCCATGAACATGATTCCATGAACATGATTCCATGAACATGATTCCATGAACATGATTCCATGAACATGATTCCATGAACATGATTCCATGAACATGATTCCATGAACATGATTCCATGAACATGATTCCATGAACATGATTCCATGAACATGATTCCATGAACATGATTCCATGAACATGATTCCATGAACATGATTCCATGAACATGATTCCATGAACATGATTCTTTGAGCATGATGCAATGAACATGATTCCATGAACATGATTCCATGAACATGATTCCATGAACATGATTCCATGAACATGATCCGTGAACATGATTCCATGAACATGATTCCATGAACATAGTTTCATGAACATGATTCCATGAACATGATTCCATGAACATGATTCCCTGAGCATGATGCAATGAACATGATTCCATGAACATGATTCCATGAACATGATTCCATGAACATGATTCCATGAACATGATTCCATGAACATGATTCCATGAACATGATTCCATGAACATGATTCCATGAACATGATTCCATGAACATGATTCCATGAACATGATTCCATGAACATGATCCCATGAACATGATTCCATGAACATGATTCCATGAACATGATTCCATGAACATGATTCCATGAACATGATTCCATGAACATGATTCCATGAACATGATTCCATGAACATGATTCCATGAACATGATTCCATGAACATGATTCCATGAACATGATTCCATGAACATGCTTCCATGAACATGATTCCATGAACGTGATTCAATGAACACGATTCCATGAACATGATTCTATGAAAATGATTCTATGAACATGATTTCATGAACATGATTCCCTGAACATGATTCCATAAACATGATTCCATGAACATGATTCAATGAACATGATTACAGAAACGTGATTCCATGAACATGATTCCATGGAAATGATTCCATTAACATGATTCCATGGAAATGATTTCATGAACATGATTCCATGAACATGATTCCATGAACATGATTCCCTGAGCATGATGCAATAAACATGATTCCATGAACATGATTCCATGAACATGATTCCATGAACATGATTCCATGAACATGATTCCATGAACATGATTCCATGAACATGATTCCATGAACATGATTCCATGAACATAATTCCAATAACATGATTTCATGAACAGGAATCCATGAACATGATTCCATGAACATGATTCCATGAACATGATTCCATGAACATGATTCCATGAACATGATTCCATGAACATGATTCCATGAACATGATTCGATGAACATGACTCCATTAACATGATTGCATTAACATGATTCCATGGACATGTTTCCATGAACAAGGTTTCATAAACATGATTCCATGAACATGATTCCATGAACATGATTCCATGAACATGATTCCATGAACATGATTCCATGAACATGATTCCATGAACATGATTCCATGAACATGATTCCATGAACATGATTCCATGAACATGATTCCATGAACATGATTCCATGAACCTGATTCCATGAAAATGATTCCATGAACATGATTCCATGAACATGATTCCATGAACATGATTCCATGAACATGATTCAATGAACATGATTCCATTAACATGATTCCATGAACGTGATTCAATGAACACGATTCCAGGAACATGATTCCATGAACACGATTCTATGAATATAATTCCAGGAACATGATTCCATGAATATGAAATCATGAACATGATTCCATGAACATTTTTCCATGAACTTGAATCTATGAACATGATTCCATGAATAGGATTCCATGAACACGATTCCATGAACATGATCCGTGAACATGATTCCATTAACATGATTCCATGAACATGAATCCATGAACATGATTCCATGAAAGTGATTCCATGAACATTATTCCATGAACATGACTCTATGAACATGTTTAAATGAACAGGATTCCATGAACATGATTCCATGAACAAGAGTCCTTGAACATGATTCAATGAACATGATTTTATGAAGATGATTCCATGAACATGATTCCATGAACACGAATCCATGAACATGATTCCATGAACATGATTCCATGAACATGATTCCATGAACATGATTCCATGAACGTGATTCAATGAACACGATTCCATGAACATGATTTTATGAAAATGATTCTATGAACATGATTCCATGAACATGATTCCCTGAGCATGATGCAATGAACATGATTCCATGAACATGATTCCATGAACATGATTCCATGAACATGATTCCATGAACATGATTCCATGAACATGATTCCATGAACATGATTCCATGAACATGATTCCATGAACATGATTCCATGAACATGATTCCATGAACATGATTCCATGAACATGATTCCATGAACATGATTCCATGAACATGATTCCATGAACATGATTCCATGAACATGATTCCATGAACATGATTCCATGAACATGATTCCATGAACATGATTGCATTAACATGATTCCATGGACATGTTTCCATGAACAAGGTTTCATGAACATGATTCCATGAACATGATTCCATGAACATGATTCCATGAACATGATTCCATTAACATGATTCCATGAACATGATTCCATGAACTTGATTCCATGAACATGATTCCATGAACATGATTCCATGAACATGATTCCATGAACATGATTCCATGAACATGATACCATGAACGTGATTCAATGAACACGATTCCATGAACATGATTCTATGAAAATGATTCTATGAACATGATTTCATGAACATGATTCCCTGAACATGATTCCATAAACATGATTCCATGAACATGATTCAATGAACATGATTTCAGAAACGTGATTCCATGAACATGATTCCATGGAAATGATTCCATTAACATGATTCCATGGAAATGATTCCATGAACATGATTCCATGGAAATGATTCCATGAACATGATTCCATGAACATGATTCCATGAACATGATTCCATAAACATGATTCCATGAACATGATTCCATGAACATGATTCCATGAACATGATTCCATGAACATGATTCCATGAACATGATTCCATGAACATGATTCCATGAACATGATTCCATGAACATGATTCCATGAACATGATTCCATGAACATGATTCCATGAACATGATTCCCTGAGCATGATGCAATGAACATGATTCCATGAACATGATTCCATGAACATGATTCCATGAACATGATTCCATGAACATGATTCCATGAACATGAGTCCATGAACATGATCCGTGAACATGATTCCATGAACATGATTCCATGAACATAGTTCCATGAACATGATTCCATGAACATGATTCCATGAACATGATTCCCTGAGCATGATGCAATGAACATGATTCCATGAACATGATTCCATGAACATGATTCCATGAACATGATTCCATGAACATGATTCCATGAACATGATTCCATGAACATGATTCCATGAACATGATTCCATGAACATGATTCCATGAACATGATTCCATGAACATGATTCCATGAACATGATTCCATGAACATGATTCCATGAACATGATTCCATGAACATGATTCCATGAACATGATTCCATGAACATGATTCCATGAACATGATTCCATGAACATGATTGCATTAACATGATTCCATGGACATGTTTCCATGAACAAGGTTTCATGAACATGATTCCATGAACATGATTCCATGAACATGATTCCATGAACATGATTCCATTAACATGATTCCATGAACATGATTCCATGAACTTGATTCCATGAACATGATTCCATGAACATGATTCCATGAACATGATTCCATGAACATGATTCCATGAACATGATACCATGAGCATGATGCAATGAACATGATTCCATGAACATGATTCCATGAACATGATTCCATGAACATGATTCCATGAACATGATTCCATGAACATGATTCCATGAACATGATTCCATGAACATGATTCCATGAACATGATTCCATGAACATGATTCCATGAACATGATTCCATGAACATGATTCCATGAACATGATTCCATGAACATGATTCCATGAACATGATTCCATGAACATGATTCCATGAACATGATTCCATGAACATGATTCTTTGAGCATGATGCAATGAACATGATTCCATGAACATGATTCCATGAACATGATTCCATGAACATGATTCCATGAACATGATCCGTGAACATGATTCCATGAACATGATTCCATGAACATAGTTTCATGAACATGATTCCATGAACATGATTCCATGAACATGATTCCCTGAGCATGATGCAATGAACATGATTCCATGAACATGATTCCATGAACATGATTCCATGAACATGATTCCATGAACATGATTCCATGAACATGATTCCATGAACATGATTCCATGAACATGATTCCATGAACATGATTCCATGAACATGATTCCATGAACATGATCCCATGAACATGATTCCATGAACATGATTCCATGAACATGATTCCATGAACATGATTCCATGAACATGATTCCATGAACATGATTCCATGAACATGATTCCATGAACATGATTCCATGAACATGATTCCATGAACATGATTCCATGAACATGATTCCATGAACATGCTTCCATGAACATGATTCCATGAACGTGATTCAATGAACACGATTCCATGAACATGATTCTATGAAAATGATTCTATGAACATGATTTCATGAACATGATTCCCTGAACATGATTCCATAAACATGATTCCATGAACATGATTCAATGAACATGATTACAGAAACGTGATTCCATGAACATGATTCCATGGAAATGATTCCATTAACATGATTCCATGGAAATGATTTCATGAACATGATTCCATGAACATGATTCCATGAACATGATTCCCTGAGCATGATGCAATAAACATGATTCCATGAACATGATTCCATGAACATGATTCCATGAACATGATTCCATGAACATGATTCCATGAACATGATTCCATGAACATGATTCCATGAACATGATTCCATGAACATAATTCCAATAACATGATTTCATGAACAGGAATCCATGAACATGATTCCATGAACATGATTCCATGAACATGATTCCATGAACATGATTCCATGAACATGATTCCATGAACATGATTCCATGAACATGATTCGATGAACATGACTCCATTAACATGATTGCATTAACATGATTCCATGGACATGTTTCCATGAACAAGGTTTCATAAACATGATTCCATGAACATGATTCCATGAACATGATTCCATGAACATGATTCCATGAACATGATTCCATGAACATGATTCCATGAACATGATTCCATGAACATGATTCCATGAACATGATTCCATGAACATGATTCCATGAACATGATTCCATGAACCTGATTCCATGAAAATGATTCCATGAACATGATTCCATGAACATGATTCCATGAACATGATTCCATGAACATGATTCAATGAACATGATTCCATTAACATGATTCCATGAACGTGATTCAATGAACACGATTCCAGGAACATGATTCCATGAACACGATTCTATGAATATAATTCCAGGAACATGATTCCATGAATATGAAATCATGAACATGATTCCATGAACATTTTTCCATGAACTTGAATCTATGAACATGATTCCATGAATAGGATTCCATGAACACGATTCCATGAACATGATCCGTGAACATGATTCCATTAACATGATTCCATGAACATGAATCCATGAACATGATTCCATGAAAGTGATTCCATGAACATTATTCCATGAACATGACTCTATGAACATGTTTAAATGAACAGGATTCCATGAACATGATTCCATGAACAAGAGTCCTTGAACATGATTCAATGAACATGATTTTATGAAGATGATTCCATGAACATGATTCCATGAACACGAATCCATGAACATGATTCCATGAACATGATTCCATGAACATGATTCCATGAACATGATTCCATGAACGTGATTCAATGAACACGATTCCATGAACATGATTTTATGAAAATGATTCTATGAACATGATTCCATGAACACGATTCCCTGAACATGATTCCATGAACATGATTCCATGAACATGATTCCATGAACATGATTCCATGAACATGATTCCATGAACGTGATTCAATGAACACGATTCCATGAACATGATTCAATGAAAATGATTCTATGAACATGATTCCATGAACATGATTCCCTGAACATGATTCCATAAACATGAATCCATGAACATGATTCAATGAACATGATTACAGAAACGTGATTCCATGAACATGATTCCATGGAAATGATTCCATTTACATGATTCCATGGAAATGATTTCATGAACATGATTCCATGAACATGATTCCATGAACATGATTCCATGAACATGATTCCCTGAGCATGATGCAATGAACATGATTCCATGAACATGATTCCATGAACATGATTCCATGAACATGATTCCATGAGCATGATTCCATGAACATGATTCCATGAACATAATTCCAATAACATGATTTCATGAACAGGAATCCATGAACATGATTCCATGAACATGATTCCATGAACATGATTCCATGAACATGATTCCATGAACATGATTCCATGAACATGATTCGATGAACAAGACTCCATTAACATGATTGCATTAACATGATTCCATGAACATGATTCCATGAACATGATTCCATGAACATGATTCCATGAACATGATTCCATGAACATGATTCCATGAACATGATTCCATGAACATGATTCCATGAACATGATTCCATGAACATGATCCCATGAACATGATTCCATGAACATGATTCCATGAACATGATTCCATGAACATGATTCCATGAACATGATTCCATGAACATGATTCCATGAACATGATTCCATGAACATGATTCCATGAACATGATTCCATGAACATGATTCCATGAACATGATTCCATGAACATGCTTCCATGAACATGATTCCATGAACGTGATTCAATGAACACGATTCCATGAACATGATTCTATGAAAATGATTCTATGAACATGATTTCATGAACATGATTCCCTGAACATGATTCCACAAACATGATTCCATGAACATGATTCAATGAACATGATTACAGAAACGTGATTCCATGAACATGATTCCATGGAAATGATTCCATTAACATGATTCCATGGAAATGATTTCATGAACATGATTCCATGAACATGATTCCATGAACATGATTCCCTGAGCATGATGCAATGAACATGATTCCATGAACATGATTCCATGAACATGATTCCATGAACATGATTCCATGAACATGATTCCATGAACATGATTCCATGAACATGATTCCATGAACATAATTCCAATAACATGATTTCATGAACAGGAATCCATGAACATGATTCCATGAACATGATTCCATGAACATGATTCCATGAACATGATTCCATGAACATGATTCCATGAACATGATTCCATGAACATGATTCGATGAACATGACTCCATTAACATGATTGCATTAACATGATTCCATGGACATGTTTCCATGAACAAGGTTTCATGAACATGATTCCATGAACATGATTCCATGAACATGATTCCATGAACATGATTCCATGAACATGATTCCATGAACATGATTCCATGAACATGATTCCATGAACATGATTCCATGAACATGATTCCATGAACCTGATTCCATGAAAATGATTCCATGAACATGATTCCATGAACATGATTCCATGAACATGATTCCATGAACATGATTCAATGAACATGATTCCATTAACATGATTCCATGAACGTGATTCAATGAACACGATTCCAGGAACATGATTCCATGAACACGATTCTATGAATATAATTCCAGGAACATGATTCCATGAATATGAAATCATGAACATGATTCCATGAACATTTTTCCATGAACTTGAATCTATGAACATGATTCCATGAATAGGATTCCATGAACACGATTCCATGAACATGATCCGTGAACATGATTCCATTAACATGATTCCATGAACATGAATCCATGAACATGATTCCATGAAAGTGATTCCATGAACATTATTCCATGAACATGACTCTATGAACATGTTTAAATGAACAGGATTCCATGAACATGATTCCATGAACAAGAGTCCTTGAACATGATTCAATGAACATGATTTTATGAAGATGATTCCATGAACATGATTCCATGAACACGAATCCATGAACATGATTCCATGAACATGATTCCATGAACATGATTCCATGAACATGATTCCATGAACGTGATTCAATGAACACGATTCCATGAACATGATTTTATGAAAATGATTCTATGAACATGATTCCATGAACACGATTCCCTGAACATGATTCCATGAACATGATTCCATGAACATGATTCCATGAACATGATTCCATGAACATGATTCCATGAACGTGATTCAATGAACACGATTCCATGAACATGATTCAATGAAAATGATTCTATGAACATGATTCCATGAACATGATTCCCTGAACATGATTCCATAAACATGAATCCATGAACATGATTCAATGAACATGATTACAGAAACGTGATTCCATGAACATGATTCCATGGAAATGATTCCATTAACATGATTCCATGGAAATGATTTTATGAACATGATTCCATGAACATGATTCCATGAACATGATTCCATGAACATGATTCCCTGAGCATGATGCAATGAACATGATTCCATGAACATGATTCCATGAACATGATTCCATGAACATGATTCCATGAGCATGATTCCATGAACATGATTCCATGAACATAATTCCAATAACATGATTTCATGAACAGGAATCCATGAACATGATTCCATGAACATGATTCCATGAACATGATTCCATGAACATGATTCCATGAACATGATTCCATGAACATGATTCGATGAACATGACTCCATTAACATGATTGCATTAACATGATTCCATGGAAATGTTTCCATGAACAAGGTTTCATGAACATGATTCCATGAACATGAATCCATGAACATGATTCCATGAACATGATTCCATGAACATGATTCCATGAACATGATTCCATGAACATGATTCCATGAACATGATTCCATGAACATGATTCCATGAACATGATTCCATGAACATGATTCCATGAACCTGATTTCATGAAAATGATTCCATGAACATGATTCCATGAACATGATTCCATGAACATGATTCCATGAACATGATTCAATGAACATGATTTCATTAACATGATTCCATGAACGTGATTCAATGAACACGATTCCATGAACATGATTCCATGAACACGATTCTATGAATATAATTCCAGGAACATGATCCATGAATATGAAATCATGAACATGATTCCATGAACATTTTTCCATGAACTTGAATCTATGAACATGATTCCATGAATAGGATTCCATGAACACGATTCCATGAACATGATCCGTGAACATGATTCCATGAACATGATTCCATGAACATGATTCCATGAACATGAATCCATGAACATGGTTCCATGAAAGTGATTCCATGAACATTATTCCATGAACATGACTCTATGAACATGTTTAAATGAACAGGATTCCATGAACATGATTCCATGAACAAGAGTCCATGAACATGATTCAATGAACATGATTCCATGAAGATGATTCCATGAACATGATTCCATGAACATGATTCCATGAACGTGATTCAATGAACACGATTCCATGAACATGATTCTATGAAAATGATTCTATGAACATGATTCCATGAACACGATTCCCTGAACATGATTCCATGAACGTGATTCAATGAACACGATTCCATGAACATGATTCTATGAAAATGATTCTATGAACATGATTCCATGAACACGATTCCCTGAACATGATTCCATAAACATGATTCCATGAACATGATTCAATGATTATGATTTCAGAAACGTGATTCCATGAACATGATTCCATGGAAATGATTCCATTAACATGATTCCATGGAAATGATTCCATGAACATGATTCCATGGAAATGATTCCATGAACATGATTCCATGAACATAATTCCAATAACATGATTTCATGAACAGGAATCCATGAACATGATTCCATGAGCATGATTCCATGAACATGATTCCATGAACATGATTCGATGAACATGACTCCATTAACATAATTGCATTAACATGATTCCATGGACATGTTTCCATGAACAAGGTTTCATGAACATGATTCCATGAACATGATTCCATGAACATGTTTCGATGAACATGACTCCATTAACATAATTGCATTAACATGATTCCATGGACATGATTCCATGGACATGTTTCCATGAACAAGGTTTCATGAACATGATTCCATGAACATGATTGCATGAACATGATTAGCTGAGCATGATTCCATGAACATGATCCGTGAACATGATCCCATGAAAATGATTCTATGAACATGATTCCATGAACATGATTCCATGAACATGATTCCATGAACATGATTCCATGAACATGATTCAATGAACACGATTCCATGAACATGGTTCCATGAACACGATTCTATGAATATAATTCCAGGAACATGATTCCATGAACATTTTTCCATGAACTTGAATCTATGAACATGATTCCATGAATAGGATTCCATGAACACGATTCCATGAACATGATCCGTGAACATGATTCAATGAACATGATTCCATGAACATGATTCCATGAACATGATTCCATGAACATGATTCCATGAACATGATTCCATGAACATGATTCCATGAACCTGATTTCATGAAAATGATTCCATGAACATGATTCCATGAACATGATTCCATGAACATGATTCCATGAACATGATTCAATGAACATGATTTCATTAACATGATTCCATGAACGTGATTCAATGAACACGATTCCATGAACATGATTCCATGAACACGATTCTATGAATATAATTCCAGGAACATGATTCCATGAATATGAAATCATGAACATGATTCCATGAACATTTTTCCATGAACTTGAATCTATGAACATGATTCCATGAATAGGATTCCATGAACACGATTCCATGAACATGATCCGTGAACATGATTCCATGAACATGATTCCATGAACATGAATCCATGAACATGATTCCATGAAAGTGATTCCATGAACATTATTCCATGAACATGACTCTATGAACATGTTTAAATGAACGGGATTCCATGAACATGATTCCATGAACAAGAGTCCATGAACATGATTCAATGAACATGATTCCATGAAGATGATTCCATGAACATGATTCCATGAACACGAATCCATGAACATGATTCCATGAACATGATTCCATGAACATGATTCCATGAACATGATTCCATGAACGTGATTCAATGAACACAATTCCATGAACATGATTCTATGAAAATGATTCTATGAACATGATTCCATGAACACGATTCCCTGAACATGATTCCATAAACATGATTCCATGAACATGATTCAATGAACATGATTACAGAAACGTGATTCCATGAACATGATTCCATGGAAATGATTCCATTAACATGATTCCATGGAAATGATTCCATGAACATGATTCCATGGAAATGATTCCATAAACATGATTCCATGAACATAATTCCAATAACATGATTTCATGAACAGGAATCCATGAACATGATTCCATGAGCATGATTTCATGAACATGATTCCATGAACATGATTCGATGAACATGACTCCATTAACATAATTGCATTAACATGATTCCATGGACATGTTTCCATGAACAAGGTTACATGAACATGATTCCATGAACATGATTCCATGAACATGATTCGATGAACATGACTCCATTAACATAATTGCATTAACATGATTCCATGGACATGTTTCCATGAACAAGGTTTCATGAACATGATTCCATGAACATGATTGCATGAACATGATTAGCTGAGCATGATTCCATGAACATGATCCGTGAACATGATCCCATGAAAATGATTCTATGAACATGATTCCATGAACATGATTCCATGAACATGATTTCATGAACATGATTCCATGAACATGATTCCATGAACATGATTCCATGAACATGATTCCATGAATATGATTCCATGAACATGATTCCATGAACCTGATTCCATGAATGTGATTCCATGAACACGAATCCATGAACTTGATTCCATGAACATGATTCCATGAACATGATTCCATGAACATGATTCCATGAACATGATTCCATGAACATGATTCCATGAACATGATTCCATGAACATGATTCCATGAACATGATACCATGAGCATGATGCAATGAACATGATTCCATGAGCATGATTCCATGAACATGATTCCATGAACATGATTCGATGAACATGACTCCATTAACATAATTGCATTAACATGATTCCATGGACATGTTTCCATGAACAAGGTTTCATGAACATGAATCGATGAACATGACTCCATTAACATAATTGCATTAACATGATTCCATGGACATGTTTCCATGAACAAGGTTCCATGAACATGATTCCATGAACATGATTCCATGAACATGACTCCATGAACATGATTCCATGAACATGATTCCATGAACGTGATTCAATGAACACGATTCCATGAACATGGTTCCATGAACACGATTCTATGAATATAATTCCAGGAACATGATTCCATGAATATGAAATCATGAACATGATTCCATGAACATTTTTCCATGAACTTGAATCTATGAACATGATTCCATGAATAGGATTCCATGAACACGATTCCATGAACATGATCCGTGAACATGATTCCATGAACATGATTCCATGAACATGAATCCATGAACATGATTCCATGAAAGTGATTCCATAACATTATTCCATGAACATGACTCTATGAACATGTTTAAATGAACAGGATTCCATGAACATGATTCCATGAACAAGATTCCATGAACATGATTCAATGAACATGATTCCATGAAGATGATTCCATGAACATGATTCCATGAACACGATTCCATGAACATGATTCCATGAACATGATTCCATGAACATGATTCCATGAACATGATTCCATGAACATGATTCCATGAACGTGATTCAATGAACACGATTCCATGAACATGATTCTATGAAAATGATTCTATGAACATGATTCCATGAACATGATTCCCTGAACATGATTCTATAAACATGATTCCATGAACATGATTCAATGAACATGATTACAGAAACGTGATTCCATGAACATGATTCCATGGAAATGATTCCATTAACATGATTCCATGGAAATGATTCCATGAACATGATTCCATGAACATACTTCCAATAACATGATTTCATGAACAGGAATCCATGAACATGATTCTATGAAAATGATTCTATGAACATGATTCCATGAACATGATTCCCTGAACATGATTCCATAAACATGAATCCATGAAAATGATTCAATGAACATGATTACAGAAACGTGATTCCATGAACATGATTCCATGGAAATGATTCCATTAACATGATTCCATGGAAATGATTCCATGAACATGATTCCATGGAAATGATTCCATGAACATGATTCCATGAACATAATTCCAATAACATGATTTCATGAACAGGAATCCATGAACATGATTCCATGAGCATGATTCCATGAACATGATTCCATGAACATGATTTGATGAACATGACTCCATTTACATAATTGCATTAACATGATTCCATGGACATGTTTCCATGAACAAGGTTTCATGAACATGAATCCATGAACATGATTCCATGAACATGATTAGCTGAGCATGATTCCATGAACATGATCCGTGAACATGATCCCATGAAAATGATTCTATGAACATGAATCCATGAACATGAATCCATGAACATGATTCCATGAACATGATTCCATGAACATGATTCCATGAACATGATTCCATGAATATGATTCCATGAACATGATTCCATGAACCTGATTCCATGAATGTGATTCCATGAACATGATTCCATGAACTTGATTCCATGAACATGATTCCATGAACATGATTCCATGAACATGATTCCATGAACATGATTCCATGAACATGATACCATGAGCATGATGCAATGAACATGATTCCATGAACATGATTCCATGAACATGATTCCCTGAACATGATTCCATAAACATGATTCCATGAACATGATTCAATGAACATGATTACAGAAACGTGATTCCATGAACATGATTCCATGGAAATGATTTCATTAACATGATTCCATGGAAATGATTCCATGAACATGCTTCCATGGAAATGATTCCATGAACATGATTCCATGAACACAATTCCAATAACATGATTTCATGAACAGGAATCCATGAACATGATTCCATGAGCATGATTCCATGAACATGATTCCATGAACATGATTCGATGAACATGACTCCATTAACATAATTGCATTAACATGATTCCATGGACATGTTTCCATGAACAAGGTTTCATGAACATGATTCCATGAACATGATTCCATGAACATGATTAGCTGAGCATGATTCCATGAACATGATCCGTGAACATGATCCCATGAAAATGATTCTATGAACATGATTCCATGAACATGATTCCATGAACATGATTCCATGAACATGATTCCATGAACATGATTCCATGAACATGATTCCATGAACATGATTCCATGAACATGATTCCATGAACATGATTCCATGAACATGATTCCATGAACCTGATTTCATGAAAATGATTCCATGAACATGATTCCATGAACATGATTCCATGAACATGATTCCATGAACATGATTCAATGAACATGATTTCATTAACATGATTCCATGAACGTGATTCAATGAACACGATTCCATGAACATGATTCCATGAACACGATTCTATGAATATAATTCCAGGAACATGATTCCATGAATATGAAATCATGAACATGATTCCATGAACATTTTTCCATGAACTTGAATCTATGAACATGATTCCATGAATAGGATTCCATGAACACGATTCCATGAACATGATCCGTGAACATGATTCCATGAACATGATTCCATGAACATGAATCCATGAACATGATTCCATGAAAGTGATTCCATGAACATTATTCCATGAACATGACTCTATGAACATGTTTAAATGAACAGGATTCCATGAACATGATTCCATGAACAAGAGTCCATGAACATGATTCAATGAACATGATTCCATGAAGATGATTCCATGAACATGATTCCATGAACACGAATCCATGAACATGATTCCATGAACATGATTCCATGAACATGATTCCATGAACATGATTCCATGAACGTGATTCAATGAACACAATTCCATGAACATGATTCTATGAAAATGATTCTATGAACATGATTCCATGAACACGATTCCCTGAACATGATTCCATAAACATGATTCCATGAACATGATTCAATGAACATGATTACAGAAACGTGATTCCATGAACATGATTCCATGGAAATGATTCCATTAACATGATTCCATGAACATGATTCCATGAACATGATTCCATGAACATGATTCCATGAACATGATTCCATGAACATGATTCCATGAACATGATTCCATGAACATGATTCCATGAACCTGATTTCATGAAAATGATTCCATGAACATGATTCCATGAACATGATTCCATGAACATGATTCCATGAACATGATTCAATGAACATGATTTCATTAACATGATTCCATGAACGTGATTCAATGAACACGATTCCATGAACATGATTCCATGAACACGATTCTATGAATATAATTCCAGGAACATGATTCCATGAATATGAAATCATGAACATGATTCCATGAACATTTTTCCATGAACTTGAATCTATGAACATGATTCCATGAATAGGATTCCATGAACACGATTCCATGAACATGATCCGTGAACATGATTCCATGAACATGATTCCATGAACATGAATCCATGAACATGATTCCATGAAAGTGATTCCATGAACATTATTCCATGAACATGACTCTATGAACATGTTTAAATGAACAGGATTCCATGAACATGATTCCATGAACAAGAGTCCATGAACATGATTCAATGAACATGATTCCATGAAGATGATTCCATGAACATGATTCCATGAACACGAATCCATGAACATGATTCCATGAACATGATTCCATGAACATGATTCCATGAACATGATTCCATGAACGTGATTCAATGAACACAATTCCATGAACATGATTCTATGAAAATGATTCTATGAACATGATTCCATGAACACGATTCCCTGAACATGATTCCATAAACATGATTCCATGAACATGATTCAATGAACATGATTACAGAAACGTGATTCCATGAACATGATTCCATGGAAATGATTCCATTAACATGATTCCATGGAAATGATTCCATGAACATGATTCCATGGAAATGATTCCATAAACATGATTCCATGAACATAATTCCAATAACATGATTTCATGAACAGGAATCCATGAACATGATTCCATGAGCATGATTTCATGAACATGATTCCATGAACATGATTCGATGAACATGACTCCATTAACATAATTGCATTAACATGATTCCATGGACATGTTTCCATGAACAAGGTTACATGAACATGATTCCATGAACATGATTCCATGAACATGATTCGATGAACATGACTCCATTAACATAATTGCATTAACATGATTCCATGGACATGTTTCCATGAACAAGGTTTCATGAACATGATTCCATGAACATGATTGCATGAACATGATTAGCTGAGCATGATTCCATGAACATGATCCGTGAACATGATCCCATGAAAATGATTCTATGAACATGATTCCATGAACATGATTCCATGAACATGATTTCATGAACATGATTCCATGAACATGATTCCATGAACATGATTCCATGAACATGATTCCATGAATATGATTCCATGAACATGATTCCATGAACCTGATTCCATGAATGTGATTCCATGAACACGAATCCATGAACTTGATTCCATGAACATGATTCCATGAACATGATTCCATGAACATGATTCCATGAACATGATTCCATGAACATGATTCCATGAACATGATTCCATGAACATGATACCATGAGCATGATGCAATGAACATGATTCCATGAGCATGATTCCATGAACATGATTCCATGAACATGATTCGATGAACATGACTCCATTAACATAATTGCATTAACATGATTCCATGGACATGTTTCCATGAACAAGGTTTCATGAACATGAATCGATGAACATGACTCCATTAACATAATTGCATTAACATGATTCCATGGACATGTTTCCATGAACACGATTCCATGAACATGGTTCCATGAACACGATTCTATGAATATAATTCCAGGAACATGATTCCATGAATATGAAGTCATGAACATGATTCCATGAACATTTTTCCATGAACTTGAATCTATGAACATGATTCCATGAATAGGATTCCATGAACACGATTCCATGAACATGATCCGTGAACATGATTCCATGAACATGATTCCATGAACATGAATCCATGAACATGATTCCATGAAAGTGATTCCATAACATTATTCCATGAACATGACTCTATGAACATGTTTAAATGAACAGGATTCCATGAACATGATTCCATGAACAAGATTCCATGAACATGATTCAATGAACATGATTCCATGAAGATGATTCCATGAACATGATTCCATGAACACGATTCCATGAACATGATTCCATGAACATGATTCCATGAACATGATTCCATGAACATGATTCCATGAACATGATTCCATGAACGTGATTCAATGAACACGATTCCATGAACATGATTCTATGAAAATGATTCTATGAACATGATTCCATGAACATGATTCCCTGAACATGATTCTATAAACATGATTCCATGAACATGATTCAATGAACATGATTACAGAAACGTGATTCCATGAACTTGATTCCATGGAAATGATTCCATTAACATGATTCCATGGAAATGATTCCATGAACATGATTCCATGAACATACTTCCAATAACATGATTTCATGAACAGGAATCCATGAACATGATTCTATGAAAATGATTCTATGAACATGATTCCATGAACATGATTCCCTGAACATGATTCCATAAACATGAATCCATGAAAATGATTCAATGAACATGATTTCATGAACAGGAATCCATGAACATGATTCCATGAGCATGATTCCATGAACATGATTCCATGAACATGATTTGATGAACATGACTCCATTTACATAATTGCATTAACATGATTCCATGGACATGTTTCCATGAACAAGGTTTCATGAACATGAATCCATGAACATGATTCCATGAACATGATTAGCTGAGCATGATTCCATGAACATGATCCGTGAACATGATCCCATGAAAATGATTCTATGAACATGAATCCATGAACATGAATCCATGAACATGATTCCATGAACATGATTCCATGAACATGATTCCATGAACATGATTCCATGAATATGATTCCATGAACATGATTCCATGAACCTGATTCCATGAATGTGATTCCATGAACATGATTCCATGAACTTGATTCCATGAACATGATTCCATGAACATGATTCCATGAACATGATTCCATGAACATGATTCCATGAACATGATACCATGAGCATGATGCAATGAACATGATTCCATGAACATGATTCCATGAACATGATTCCCTGAACATGATTCCATAAACATGATTCCATGAACATGATTCAATGAACATGATTACAGAAACGTGATTCCATGAACATGATTCCATGGAAATGATTTCATTAACATGATTCCATGGAAATGATTCCATGAACATGCTTCCATGGAAATGATTCCATGAACATGATTCCATGAACACAATTCCAATAACATGATTTCATGAACAGGAATCCATGAACATGATTCCATGAGCATGATTCCATGAACATGATTCCATGAACATGATTCGATGAACATGACTCCATTAACATAATTGCATTAACATGATTCCATGGACATGTTTCCATGAACAAGGTTTCATGAACATGATTCCATGAACATGATTCCATGAACATGATTAGCTGAGCATGATTCCATGAACATGATCCGTGAACATGATCCCATGAAAATGATTCTATGAACATGATTCCATGAACATGATTCCATGAACATGATTCCATGAACATGATTCCATGAACATGATTCCATGAACATGATTCCATGAATATGATTCCATGAACATGATTCCATGAACCTGATTCCATGAATGTGATTCCAGGAACACGATTCCATGAACTTGATTCCATGAACATGATTCCATGAACATGATTCCATGAACATGATTCCATGAACATGATTCCATGAACATGATTCCATAAACATGATACCATGAGCATGATGCAATGAACATGATTCCATGAGCATGATTCCATGTACATGATTCAATGAACATGATTACAGAAACGTGATTCCATGAACATGATTCCATGGAAATGATTTCATTAACATGATTCCATGGAAATGATTCCATGAACATGATTCCATGGAAATGATTCCATGAACATGATTCCATGAACATACTTCCAATAACATGATTTCATGAACAGGAATCCATGAACATGATTCTATGAAAATGATTCTATGAACATGATTCCATGAACATGATTCCCTGAACATGATTCCATAAACATGATTCCATGAACATGATTCAATGAACATGATTACAGAAACGTGATTCCATGAACATGATTCCATGGAAATGATTCCATTAACATGATTCCATGGAAATGATTCCATGAACATGCTTCCATGGAAATGATTCCATGAACATGATTCCATGAACACAATTCCAATAACATGATTTCATGAACAGGAATCCATGAACATGATTCCATGAGCATGATTCCATGAACATGATTCCATGAACATGATTCGATGAACATGACTCCATTAACATAATTGCATTAACATGATTCCATGGACATGTTTCCATGAACAAGGTTTCATGAACATGATTCCATGAACATGATTCCATGAACATGATTAGCTGAGCATGATTCCATGAACGTGATCCGTGAACATGATCCCATGAAAATGATTCTATGAACATGATTCCATGAACATGATTCCATGAACATGATTCCATGAACATGATTACATGAACATGATTCCATGAACATGATTCCATGAATATGATTCCATGGACATGATTCCATGAACCTGATTCCATGAATGTGATTCCAGGAACACGATTCCATGAACTTGATTCCATGAACATGATTCCATGAACATGATTCCATGAACATGATTCCATGAACATGATTCCATGAACATGATACCATGAGCATGATGCAATGAACATGATTCCATGAGCATGATTCCATGAACATGATTCCATGAACATGATTCGATGAACATGACTCCATTAACATAATTGCATTAACATGATTCCATGGACATGTTTCCATGAACAAGGTTTCATGAACATGATTCGATGAACATGACTCCATTAACATAATTGCATTAACATGATTCCATGGACATGTTTCCATGAACAAGGTTTCATGAACATGATTCCATGAACATGATTCCATGAACATGATTCCATGAACATGATTCCATGAACATGATTCCATGAACATGATTCCATGAACACGATTCCATGAACATGATTCCATGAACATGATTCCATGAACATGATTACATGAACCTGATTTCATGAAAATGATTCCATGAACATGATTCCATGAACATGATTCCATGAACATGATTCCATGAACATGATTCCATGAACATGATTCAATGAACATGATTCCATTAACATGATTCCATGAACGTGATTCAATGAACACGATTCCATGAACATGGTTCCATGAACACGATTCTATGAATATAATTCCAGGAACATGATTCCATGAACATTTTTCCATGAACTTGAATCTATGAACATGATTCCATGAATAGGATTCCATGAACACGATTCCATGAACATGATCCGTGAACATGATTCCATGAACATGATTCCATGAACATGAATCCATGAACATGATTCCAAGAAAGTGATTCCATGAACATTATACCATGAACATGACTCTATGAACATGTTTAAATGAACAGGATTCCATGAACATGATTCCATGAACAAGATTCCATGAACATGATTCAATGAACATGATTCCATGAAGATGATTCCATGAACATGATTCCATGAACACGATTCCATGAACATGATTCCATGAACATGATTCCATGAACATTATTCCATGAACATGATTCCATGAACGTGATTCAATGAACACGATTCCATGAACATGATTCTATAAAAATGATTCTAAGAACATGATTCCATGAACATGATTCCCTGAACATGATTCCATAAACATGATTCCATGAACATGATTCAATGAACATGATTACAGAAACGTGATTCCATGAACATGATTCCATGGAAATGATTCCATTAACATGATTCCATGGAAATGATTCCATGAACATGATTCCATGGAAATGATTCCATGAACATGATTCCATGAACATAATTCCAATAACATGATTTCATGAACAGGAATCCATGAACATGATTCCATGAGCATGATTCCATGAACATGATTCCATGAACATGATTCGATGAACATGACTCCATTAACATTATTGCATTAACATGATTCCATGGACATGTTTCCATGAACAAGGCTTCATGAACATGATTCCATGAAGATGATTCCATGAACATGATTAGCTGAGCATGATTCCATGAACACGATCCGTCAACATGATGCCATGAAAATGATTCTATGAACATGAATCCATGAACATGATTCCATGAACATGATTCCATGAACATGATTCCATGAACATGATTCCATGAACACGATTCCATGAACATGATTCCATGAACATGATTCCATGAACATGATTCCATGAACCTGATTTCATGAAAATGATTCCATGAACATGATTCCATGAACATGATTCCATGAACATGATTCCATGAACATGATTCCATGAACATGATTCAATGAACATGATTCCATTAACATGATTCCATGAACGTGATTCAATGAACACGATTCCATGAACATGGTTCCATGAACACGATTCTATGAATATAATTCCAGGAACATGATTCCATGAACATTTTTCCATGAACTTGAATCTATGAACATGATTCCATGAATAGGATTCCATGAACACGATTCCATGAACATGATCCGTGAACATGATTCCATGAACATGATTCCATGAACATGAATCCATGAACATGATTCCAAGAAAGTGATTCCATGAACATTATACCATGAACATGACTCTATGAACATGTTTAAATGAACAGGATTCCATGAACATGATTCCATGAACAAGATTCCATGAACATGATTCAATGAACATGATTCCATGAAGATGATTCCATGAACATGATTCCATGAACACGATTCCATGAACATGATTCCATGAACATGATTCCATGAACATTATTCCATGAACATGATTCCATGAACGTGATTCAATGAACACGATTCCATGAACATGATTCTATAAAAATGATTCTAAGAACATGATTCCATGAACATGATTCCCTGAACATGATTCCATAAACATGATTCCATGAACATGATTCAATGAACATGATTACAGAAACGTGATTCCATGAACATGATTCCATGGAAATGATTCCATTAACATGATTCCATGGAAATGATTCCATGAACATGATTCCATGGAAATGATTCCATGAACATGATTCCATGAACATAATTCCAATAACATGATTTCATGAACAGGAATCCATGAACATGATTCCATGAGCATGATTCCATGAACATGATTCCATGAACATGATTCGATGAACATGACTTCATTAACATTATTGCATTAACATGATTCCATGGACATGTTTCCATGAACAAGGCTTCATGAACATGATTCCATGAAGATGATTCCATGAACATGATTAGCTGAGCATGATTCCATGAACACGATCCGTCAACATGATGCCATGAAAATGATTCTATGAACATGAATCCATGAACATGATTCCATGAACATGATTCCATGAACATGATTCCATGAACATGATTCCATGAACATGATTCCATGAATATGATTCCATGAACATGATTCCATGAACTTGATTCCATGAACATGATTCCATGAACATGATTCCATGAACATGATTCCATGAACATGATTCCATGAACATGATACCATGAGCATAATGCAATGAACATGATTCCATGAACATGATTCCATGAACATGATTCCATGAACATGATTCCATGAACATGATTCCATGAACATGATTCCATGAACATGATTCCATGAACATGATTCCATGAACATGATTCCATGAACATGATTCCATGAACATGATTCCATGAACATGATTCCATGAACATGATTCCATGAACATGATTCCATGAACATGTTTCCATGAACATGATTCCATGAACATGATTCCATGAACATGATTCCATGAACATGATTCCATGAACATGATTCCATGAACATGATTCCATGAACATGATTCCATGAACATGATTCCATGAACATGATTCCATGAACATGATTCCATGAACATGATTCCATGAACATGATTCCATGAACATGATTCCATGAACATGATTCCATGAACATGATTCCATGAACATGATTCCATGAACATGATTCCATGAACATGATTCCACGAACATGATTCCATGAACATGATTCCCTGAGCATGATGCAATGAACATGATTCCATGAACATGATTCCATGAACATGATTCCATGAACATGAGTCCATGAACATGATCCGTGAACATGATTCCATGAACATGATTCCATGAACATGATTCCATGAACATGATTCCATGAACATGATTCCATGAACATGATTCCATGAACATGATTCCATGAACATGATTCCATGAGCATGATGCAATGAACATGATTCCATGAACATGATTCCGTGAACATGATTCCATGAACATGATTCCATGAACATGAGTCCATGAACATGATTCCATGAACATGATTCCATGAACATGATTCCATAAACATGATTCCATGAACATGATTCCATGAACATGATTCCATGAACATGATTCCATGAACATGATTCCATGAACATGATTCCATGAACATGATTCCATGAACATGATTCCATGAACATGATTCCATGAACATGATTCCATGAACATGATTCCATGAACGTGATTCAAAGAACACGATTCCATGAACATGATTCTATGAAAATGATTCTATGAACATGATTCCATGAACATGCTTCCCTGAACATGATTCCATAAACATGATTCCATGAACATGATTCAATGAACAAGATTACAGAAACTTGATTCCATGAACATGATTCCATGGAAATGATTCCATTAACATGATTCCATGGAAATGATTCCATTAACATGATTCCATGGAAATGATTCCATGAACATGATTCCATGGAAATGATTCCATGAACATGATTCCATGAACATAATTCCAATAACATGATTTCATGAACAGGAATCCATGAACATGATTCCATGAGCATGATTCCATGAACATGATTCCATGAACATGATTCGATGAACATGACTCCATTAACATAATTGCATTAACATGATTCCATGGACATGTTTCCATGAACAAGGTTTCATGAACATGATTCCATGAACATGATTCCATGAACATGATTCCATGAACATGATTCCATGAACATGATTCCATGAACCTGATTCCATAAAAATGATTCCATGAACATGATTCCATGAACATGATTCCATGAACATGATTCCATGAACATGATTCCATGAACATGATTCCATGAACATGACTCCATTAACACAATTGCATTAACATGATTCCATGGAAATGTTTCCATGAACAAGGTTTCATGAACATGATTCCATGAACATGATTCCATGAACATGATTAGCTGAGCATGATTCCATGAACATGATTCCATGAACATGATTCCATGAACATGATTCCATGAACATGATAGCATGAGCATGATGCAATGAACATGATTCCATGAACATGATTCCATGAACATGATTCCATGAACATGATTCCATGAACATGATTCCATGAACATGATTCCATGAACATGATTCCATGAACATGATTCCATGAACATGATTCCATGAACATGATTCCATGAACATGATTCCATGAACATGATTCCATGAACATGATTCCATGAACATGATTCCATGAACATGATTCCATGAACATGATTCCCTGAGCATGATGCAATGAACATGATTCCATGAACATGATTCCATGAACATGATTCCATGAACATGAGTCCATGAACATGATCCGTGAACATGATTTCATGAACATGATTCCATGAACAAGATTCCATGAACATGATTCCACGAACATGATTCCATGAACATGATTCCATGAACATGATTCCATGAACATGATTCCATGAACATGATTCCATGAACGTGATTCAAAGAACACGATTCCATGAACATGATTCTATGAAAATGATTCTATGAACATGATTCCATGAACATGCTTCCCTGAACATGATTCCATAAACATGATTCCATGAACATGATTCAATGAACAAGATTACAGAAACTTGATTCCATGAACATGATTCCATGGAAATGATTCCATTAACATGATTCCATGGAAATGATTCCATTAACATGATTCCATGGAAATGATTCCATGAACATGATTCCATGGAAATGATTCCATGAACATGATTCCATGAACATAATTCCAATAACATGATTTCATGAACAGGAATCCATGAACATGATTCCATGAGCATGATTCCATGAACATGATTCCATGAACATGATTCGATGAACATGACTCCATTAACATAATTGCATTAACATGATTCCATGGACATGTTTCCATGAACAAGGTTTCATGAACATGATTCCATGAACATGATTCCATGAACATGATTCCATGAACATGATTCCATGAACATGATTCCATGAACCTGATTCCATAAAAATGATTCCATGAACATGATTCCATGAACATGATTCCATGAACATGATTCCATGAACATGATTCCATGAACATGATTCCATGAACATGACTCCATTAACACAATTGCATTAACATGATTCCATGGAAATGTTTCCATGAACAAGGTTTCATGAACATGATTCCATGAACATGATTCCATGAACATGATTAGCTGAGCATGATTCCATGAACATGATTCCATGAACATGATTCCATGAACATGATAGCATGAGCATGATGCAATGAACATGATTCCATGAACATGATTCCATGAACATGATTCCATGAACATGATTCCATGAACATGATTCCATGAACATGATTCCATGAACATGATTCCATGAACATGATTCCATGAACATGATTCCATGAACATGATTCCATGAACATGATTCCATGAACATGATTCCATGAACATGATTCCATGAACATGATTCCATGAACATGATTCCATGAACATGATTCCATGAACATGATTCCATGAACATGATTCCCTGAGCATGATGCAATGAACATGATTCCATGAACATGATTCCATGAACATGATTCCATGAACATGAGTCCATGAACATGATCCGTGAACATGATTTCATGAACATGATTCCATGAACAAGATTCCATGAACATGATTCCACGAACATGATTCCATGAACATGATTCCATGAACATGATTCCCTGAGCATGATGCAATGAACATGATTCCATGAACATGATTCCATGAACATGATTCCATGAACATGATTCCATGAACATGATTCCATGAACATGATTCCATGAACATGATTCCATGAACATGATTCCATGAACATGATTCCATGAACATGATTCCATGAACATGATTCCATGAACATGATTCCATGAACATGATTCCATGAACATGATTCCATGAACATGATTCCATGAACATGATTCCATGAACATGATTCCATGAACATGATTCCATGAACATGATTCCATGAACATGATTCCATGAACATGATTCCATGAACATGATTCCATGAACATGATTCCATGAACATGATTCCATGAACATGATTCCATGAACATGATTCCATGAACATGATTCCATGAACATGATTCCATGAACATGATTCCATGAACATGATTCCATGAACATGATTCCATGAACATGATTCCATGAACATGATTCCATGAACATGATTCCATGAACATGATTCCATGAACATGATTCCATGAACATGATTCCATGAACATGATTCCATGAACATGATTCCATGAACATGATTCCATGAACATGATTCCATGAACATGATTCCATGAACGTGATTCAATGAACACGATTCCATGAACATGATTCTATGAAAATAATTCTATGAACATGATTCCATGAACATGATTCCCTGAACATGATTCCATAAACATGATTCCATGAACATAATTCAATGAACATGATTACAGAAACGTGATTCCATGAACATGATTCCATGGAAATGATTCCATTAACATGATTCCATGGAAATGATTCCATGAACATGATTCCATGGAAATGATTCCATGAACATGATTCCATGAACATAATTCCAATAACATGATTTCATGAACAGGAATCCATGAACATGATTCCATGAGCATGATTCCATGAACATGATTCCATGAACATGATTCGATGAACATGATTCGATGAACATGACTCCATTAACATAATTGCATTAACATGATTCCATGGACATGTTTCCATGAACAAGGTTTCATGAACATGATTCCATGAACATGATTCCATGAACATGATTAGCTGAGCATGATTCCATGAACATGATTCCATGAACATGATTCCATGAACATGATAGCATGAGCATGATGCAATGAACATGATTCCATGAACATGATTCCATGAACATGATTCCATGAACATGATTCCATGAACATGATTCCATGAACATGATTCCATGAACATGATTCCATGAACATGATTCCATGAACATGATTCCATGAACATGATTCCATGAACATGATTCCATGAACATGATTCCATGAACATGATTCCATGAACATGATTCCATGAACATGATTCCATGAACATGATTCCATGAACATGATTCCCTGAGCATGATGCAATGAACATGATTCCATGAACATGATTCCATGAACATGATTCCATGAACATGAGTCCATGAACATGATCCGTGAACATGATTCCATGAACATGATTCCATGAACAAGATTCCATGAACATGATTCCACGAACATGATTCCATGAACATGATTCCATGAACATGATTCCCTGAGCATGATGCAATGAACATGATTCCATGAACATGATTCCATGAACATGATTCCATGAACATGATTCCATGAACATGATTCCATGAACATGATTCCATGAACATGATTCCATGAACATGATTCCATGAACATGATTCCATGAACATGATTCCATGAACATGATTCCATGAACATGATTCCATGAACATGATTCCATGAACATGATTCCATGAACATGATTCCATGAACATGATTCCATGAACATGATTCCATGAACATGATTCCATGAACATGATTCCATGAACATGATTCCATGAACATGATTCCATGAACATGATTCCATGAACATGATTCCATGAACATGATTCCATGAACATGATTCCATGAACATGATTCCATGAACATGATTCCATGAACATGATTCCATGAACATGATTCCATGAACATGATTCCATGAACATGATTCCATGAACATGATTCCATGAACATGATTCCATGAACATGATTCCATGAACATGATTCCATGAACATGATTCCATGAACATGATTCCATGAACATGATTCCATGAACATGATTCCATGAACATGATTCCATGAACATGATTCCATGAACATGATTCCATGAACATGATTCCATGAACATGATTCCATGAACATGATTCCATGAACATGATTCCATGAACGTGATTCAATGAACACGATTCCATGAACATGATTCTATGAAAATAATTCTATGAACATGATTCCATGAACATGATTCCCTGAACATGATTCCATAAACATGATTCCATGAACATAATTCAATGAACATGATTACAGAAACGTGATTCCATGAACATGATTCCATGGAAATGATTCCATTAACATGATTCCATGGAAATGATTCCATGAACATGATTCCATGGAAATGATTCCATGAACATGATTCCATGAACATAATTCCAATAACATGATTTCATGAACAGGAATCCATGAACATGATTCCATGAGCATGATTCCATGAACATGATTCCATGAACATGATTCGATGAACATGATTCGATGAACATGACTCCATTAACATAATTGCATTAACATGATTCCATGGACATGTTTCCATGAACAAGGTTTTATGAACATGATTCCCTGAGCATGATGCAATGAACATGATTCCATGAACATGATTCCATGAACATGATTCCATGAACACGAATCCAAAAACATGATTCCATGAACATGATTCCATGAACATGATTCCATGAACATGATTCCATGAACATGATTCCATGAACATGATTCCATGAACGTGATTCAATGAACACGATTCTATGAACATGATTCTATGAAAATGATTCTATGAACATGATTCCATGAACATGATTCCCTGAACATGATTCCATAAACATGATTCCATGAACATGATTCAATGAACATGATTACAGAAACGTGATTCGATGAACATGATTCCATGGAAATGATTCCATTAACATGATTCCATGGAAATGATTCCATGAACATGATTCCATGGAAATGATTCCATGAACATGATTCCATGAACATAATTCCAATAACATGATTTCATGAACAGGAATCCATGAACATGATTCCATGAGCATGATTCCATGAACATGATTCCATGAACATTATTCGATGAACATGACTCCATTAACATAATTGCATTAACATGATTCCATGGACATGTTTCCATGAACAAGGTTTCATGAACATGATTCCATGAACATGATTCCATGAACATGATTCCATGAACATGATTCCATGAACATGATTCCATGAACATGATTCCATGAACATGATTCCATGAACATGATTCCATGAACATGATTCCATGAACATGATTCCATGAACATGATTCCATGAACATGATTCCATGAACATGATTCCATGAACATGATTCCCTGAGCATGATGCAATGAACATGATTCCATGAACATGATTCCATGAACATGATTCCATGAACATGAGTCCATGAACATGATCCGTGAACATGATTTCATGAACATGATTCCATGAACAAGATTCCATGAACATGATTCCACGAACATGATTCCATGAACATGATTCCATGAACATGATTCCCTGAGCATGATGCAATGAACATGATTCCATGAACATGATTCCATGAACATGATTCCATGAACATGATTCCATGAACATGATTCCATGAACATGATTCCATGAACATGATTCCATGAACATGATTCCATGAACATGATTCCATGAACATGATTCCATGAACATGATTCCATGAACATGATTCCATGAACATGATTCCATGAACATGATTCCATGAACATGATTCCATGAACATGATTCCATGAACATGATTCCATGAACATGATTCCATGAACATGATTCCATGAACATGATTCCATGAACATGATTCCATGAACATGATTCCATGAACATGATTCCATGAACATGATTCCATGAACATGATTCCATGAACATGATTCCATGAACATGATTCCATGAACATGATTCCATGAACATGATTCCATGAACATGATTCCATGAACATGATTCCATGAACATGATTCCATGAACATGATTCCATGAACATGATTCCATGAACATGATTCCATGAACATGATTCCATGAACATGATTCCATGAACATGATTCCATGAACATGATTCCATGAACATGATTCCATGAACATGATTCCATGAACGTGATTCAATGAACACGATTCCATGAACATGATTCTATGAAAATAATTCTATGAACATGATTCCATGAACATGATTCCCTGAACATGATTCCATAAACATGATTCCATGAACATAATTCAATGAACATGATTACAGAAACGTGATTCCATGAACATGATTCCATGGAAATGATTCCATTAACATGATTCCATGGAAATGATTCCATGAACATGATTCCATGGAAATGATTCCATGAACATGATTCCATGAACATAATTCCAATAACATGATTTCATGAACAGGAATCCATGAACATGATTCCATGAGCATGATTCCATGAACATGATTCCATGAACATGATTCGATGAACATGATTCGATGAACATGACTCCATTAACATAATTGCATTAACATGATTCCATGGACATGTTTCCATGAACAAGGTTTCATGAACATGATTCCATGAACATGATTCCATGAACATGATTAGCTGAGCATGATTCCATGAACATGATTCCATGAACATGATTCCATGAACATGATAGCATGAGCATGATGCAATGAACATGATTCCATGAACATGATTCCATGAACATGATTCCATGAACATGATTCCATGAACATGATTCCATGAACATGATTCCATGAACATGATTCCATGAACATGATTCCATGAACATGATTCCATGAACATGATTCCATGAACATGATTCCATGAACATGATTCCATGAACATGATTCCATGAACATGATTCCATGAACATGATTCCATGAACATGATTCCCTGAGCATGATGCAATGAACATGATTCCATGAACATGATTCCATGAACATGATTCCATGAACATGAGTCCATGAACATGATCCGTGAACATGATTCCATGAACATGATTCCATGAACAAGATTCCATGAACATGATTCCACGAACATGATTCCATGAACATGATTCCATGAACATGATTCCCTGAGCATGATGCAATGAACATGATTCCATGAACATGATTCCATGAACATGATTCCATGAACATGATTCCATGAACATGATTCCATGAACATGATTCCATGAACATGATTCCATGAACATGATTCCATGAACATGATTCCATGAACATGATTCCATGAACATGATTCCATGAACATGATTCCATGAACATGATTCCATGAACATGATTCCATGAACATGATTCCATGAACATGATTCCATGAACATGATTCCATGAACATGATTCCATGAACATGATTCCATGAACATGATTCCATGAACATGATTCCATGAACATGATTCCATGAACATGATTCCATGAACATGATTCCATGAACATGATTCCATGAACATGATTCCATGAACATGATTCCATGAACATGATTCCATGAACATGATTCCATGAACATGATTCCATGAACATGATTCCATGAACATGATTCCATGAACATGATTCCATGAACATGATTCCATGAACATGATTCCATGAACATGATTCCATGAACATGATTCCATGAACATGATTCCATGAACATGATTCCATGAACATGATTCCATGAACATGATTCCATGAACATGATTCCATGAACATGATTCCATGAACATGATTCCATGAACATGATTCCATGAACATGATTCCATGAACGTGATTCAATGAACACGATTCCATGAACATGATTCTATGAAAATAATTCTATGAACATGATTCCATGAACATGATTCCCTGAACATGATTCCATAAACATGATTCCATGAACATAATTCAATGAACATGATTACAGAAACGTGATTCCATGAACATGATTCCATGGAAATGATTCCATTAACATGATTCCATGGAAATGATTCCATGAACATGATTCCATGGAAATGATTCCATGAACATGATTCCATGAACATAATTCCAATAACATGATTTCATGAACAGGAATCCATGAACATGATTCCATGAGCATGATTCCATGAACATGATTCCATGAACATGATTCGATGAACATGATTCGATGAACATGACTCCATTAACATAATTGCATTAACATGATTCCATGGACATGTTTCCATGAACAAGGTTTTATGAACATGATTCCCTGAGCATGATGCAATGAACATGATTCCATGAACATGATTCCATGAACATGATTCCATGAACACGAATCCAAAAACATGATTCCATGAACATGATTCCATGAACATGATTCCATGAACATGATTCCATGAACATGATTCCATGAACATGATTCCATGAACGTGATTCAATGAACACGATTCTATGAACATGATTCTATGAAAATGATTCTATGAACATGATTCCATGAACATGATTCCCTGAACATGATTCCATAAACATGATTCCATGAACATGATTCAATGAACATGATTACAGAAACGTGATTCGATGAACATGATTCCATGGAAATGATTCCATTAACATGATTCCATGGAAATGATTCCATGAACATGATTCCATGGAAATGATTCCATGAACATGATTCCATGAACATAATTCCAATAACATGATTTCATGAACAGGAATCCATGAACATGATTCCATGAGCATGATTCCATGAACATGATTCCATGAACATTATTCGATGAACATGACTCCATTAACATAATTGCATTAACATGATTCCATGGACATGTTTCCATGAACAAGGTTTCATGAACATGATTCCATGAACATGATTCCATGAACATGATTCCATGAACATGATTCCATGAACATGATTCCATGAACATGATTCCATGAACATGATTAGCTGAGCATGATTCCATGAACATGATCCGTGAACATGATACCATGAAAATGATTCTATGAACATGATTCCATGAACATGATTCCATGAACATGATTCCATGAACATGATTCCATGAACATGATTCCATGAACATGATTCCATGAAAATGATTCCATGAATATGATTCCATGAACATGATTCCATGAACCTGATTCCATGAATGTGATTCCATGAACATGATTCCAAGAACTTGATTCCATGAACATGATTCCATGAACATGATTCCATGAACATGATTCCATGAACATGATTCCATGAACATGATTCCATGAACATGATTCCATGAACATGATAGCATGAGCATGATGCAATGAACATGATTCCATGAACATGATTCCATGAACATGATTCCATGAACATGATTCCATGAACATGATTCCATGAACATGATTCCATGAACATGATTCCATGAACATGATTCCATGAACATGATTCCATGAACATGATTCCATGAACATGATTCCATGAACATGATTCCATGAACATGATTCCATGAACATGATTCCATGAACATGATTCCATGAACATGATTCCATGAACATGATTCCATGAACATGATTCCATGAACATGATTCCATGAACATGATTCCATGAACATGATTCCATGAACATGATTCCATGAACATGATTCCATGAACATGATTCCATGAACATGATTCCATGAACATGATTCCATGAACATGATTCCATGAACATGATTCCATGAACATGATTCCATGAACATGATTCCATGAACATGATTCCCTGAGCATGATGCAATGAACATGATTCCATGAACATGATTCCATGAACATGATTCCATGAACATGAGTCCATGAACATGATCCGTGAACATGATTCCATGAACATGATTCCATGAACATGATTCCATGAACATGATTCCACGAACATGATTCCATGAACATGATTCCATGAACATGATTCCCTGAGCATGATGCAATGAACATGATTCCATGAACATGATTCCATGAACATGATTCCATGAACATGATTCCATGAACATGATTCCATGAACATGATTCCATGAACATGATTCCATGAACATGATTCCATGAACATGATTCCATGAACATGAGTCCATGAACATGATTCCATGAACATGATTCCATGAACATGATTCCATGAACATGATTCCATGAACATGATTCCATGAACATGATTCCATGAACATGATTCCATGAACATGATTCCATGAACATGATTCCATGAACATGATTCCATGAACATGATTCCATGAACATGATTCCATGAACATGATTCCATGAACATGATTCCATGAACATGATTCCATGAACATGATTCCATGAACATGATTCCATGAACATGATTCCATGAACATGATTCCATGAACATGATTCCATGAACATGATTCCATGAACATGATTCCATGAACATGATTCCATGAACATGATTCCATGAACGTGATTCAATGAACACGATTCCATGAACATGATTCTATGAAAATAATTCTATGAACATGATTCCATGAACATGATTCCCTGAACATGATTCCTTAAACATGATTCCATGAACATGATTCAATGAACATGATTACAGAAACGTGATTCCATGAACATGATTCCATGGAAATGATTCCATTAACATGATTCCATTGAAATGATTCCATGAACATGATTCCATGGAAATGATTCCATGAACATGATTCCATGGAAATGATTCCATGAACATGATTCCATGAACATAATTCCAATAACATGATTTCATGAACAGGAATCCATGAACATGATTCCATGAGCATGATTCCATGAACATGATTCCATGAACATGATTCGATGAACATGATTCGATGAACATGACTCCATTAACATAATTGCATTAACATGATTCCATGGACATGTTTCCATGAAAAAGGTTTCATGAACATGATTCCCTGAGCATGATGCAATGAACATGATTCCATGAACATGATTCCACGAACATGATTCAATGAACATGATTCCATGAACATGAGTCCATGAACATGATCCGTGAACATGATTCCATGAACATGATTCCATGAACATGATTCCATTAACATGATTACCTGAACATGATTACCTGAACATGATTCCATAAACATGATTCCATGAACGTGATTCAATGAACACGATTCCATGAACATGATTCTATGAAAATGATTCTATGAACATGATTCCATGAACATGATTCCATGAACATGATTCCCTGAGCATGATGCAATGAACATGATTCCATGAACATGATTCCATGAACATGATTCCATGAACATGATTCCATGAACATGATTCCATGAACATGATTCCATGAACATGATTCCATGAACATGATTCCATGAACATGATTCCATGAACATGATTCCATGAACATGATTCCATGAACATGATTCCATGAACATGATTCCATGAACATGATTCCATGAACATGATTCCATGAACATGATTCCATGAACATGATTCCATGAACATGATTCCATGAACATGATTCCATGAACATGATTCCATGAACATGATTCCATGAACATGATTCCATGAACATGATTCCATGAACATGATTCCATGAACATGATTCCATGAACATGATTCCATGAACATGATTCCATGAACATGATTCCATGAACATGAGTCCATGAATATGATTCCATGAACATGATTCCATGAACATGATTCCATGAACGTGATTCAATGAACACGATTCCATGAACATGATTCTATGAAAATAATTCTATGAACATGATTCCATGAACATGATTCCCTGAACATGATTCCATAAACATGATTCCATGAACATGATTCAATGAACATGATTACAGAAACGTGATTCCATGAACATGATTCCATGGAAATGATTCCATTAACATGATTCCATGGAAATGATTCCATGAACATGATTCCATGGAAATGATTCGATGAACATGATTCCATGAACATAATTCCAATAACATGATTTCATGAACAGGAATCCATGAACATGATTCCATGAACATGATTCCATGAACATGATTCCATGAACATGATTCCATGAACATGATTCCATGAACATGATTCCATGAACATGATTCCATGAACATGATTCCATGAACATGATTCCATGAACATGATTCCATGAACATGATTCCATGAACATGATTCCATGAACATGATTCCATGAACATGATTCCATGAACATGATTCCATGAACATGATTCCATGAACATGATTCCATGAACATGATTCCATGAACATGATTCCATGAACATGATTCCATGAACATGATTCCATGAACATGAGTCCATGAACATGATTCCATGAACATGATTCCATGAACATGATTCCATGAACATGATTCCATGAACATGATTACAGAAACGTGATTCCATGAACATGATTCCATGGACATGAGTCCATGAACATGATTCCATGGAAATGATTCCATGAACATGATTCCATGAACGAAATTCCACTAACATAATTTCATGAACATGATTCCATGAACATGATTTCATGAACATGATTCCATGAACATGATTCCATGAACATGATTCCATGAACATGATTCCATGAACATGATTCCATGAACATGATTCCATGAACATGATTCCATGAACATGATTCCATGAACATGATTACAGAAACGTGATTCCATGAACATGATTCCATGGACATGAGTCCATGAACATGATTCCATGGAAATGATTCCATGAACATGATTCCATGAACGACATTCCACTAACATAATTTCATGAACATGATTCCATGAACATGATTTCATGAACATGATTCCATGAACATGATTCCATGGAAATGATTCCATGAACATGATTCCATGAACATGATTCCATGAATATGATCCCATGAACATGATTCCATGAACATGAATCCATGAACAGGATTTCTTGAACATGATTCCGTGAACATGATTCCATGAACATGATTCCATGAACATGATTCCATGAACATGATTCCATGAACATGATTCCATGAACATGATTTTATGAACATGATTCCATGAACATGATTCCATGAACATGATTCCATGAACATGATTCCATGAACATGATTCCATGAACATGATTCCATGAACATGATTTCATGAACATGACTCCATGAACATGATTCCATGAACATGATTCCATGAACATGATTCCATGAACATGATTCCATGAACATGATTCCCTGAGCATGATGCAATGAACATGATTCCATGAACATGATTCCATGAACATGATTCCATGAACATGATTCCATGAACACGATTCCATGAACATGATTCCATGAACATGATTCCATGAACATGATTCCATGAACATGATTCCATGAACATGATTCCATGAACATGATTCCATGAACATGATTCCATGAACATGATTCCATGAACATGATTCCATGAACATGATTCCATGAACATGATTCCATGAACATGATTCCATGAACATGATTCCATGAACATGATTCCATGAACATGATTCCATGAACATGATTCCATGAACATGATTCCCATGAACATGATTCCATGAACATGATTCCATGAACATGATTCCATGAACATGATTCCATGAACATGATTCCATGAACATGATTCCATGAACATGATTCCATGAACATGATTCCATGAACATGATTCCATGAACATGATTCCATGAACATGATTCCATGAACATGATTCCATGAACATGATTCCATGAACATGATTCCATGAACATGATTCCATGAACATGATTCCATGAACATGATTCCATGAACATGATTCCATGAACATGATTCCATGAACATGATTCCATGAACATGATTCCATGAACATGATTCCATGAACATGATTCCATGAACATGATTCCATGAACATGATTCCATGAACATGATTCCATGAACATGATTCCATGAACATGATTCCATGAACATGATTCCATGAACATGATTCCATGAACATGATTCCATGAACATGATTCCATGAACATGATTCCATGAACATGATTCCATGAACATGATTCCATGAACATGATTCCATGAACATGAGTCCATGAACATGATTCCATGAACATGATTCCATGAACATGATTCCATGAACATGATTCCATGAACATGATTACAGAAACGTGATTCCATGAACATGATTCCATGGACATGAGTCCATGAACATGATTCCATGGAAATGATTCCATGAACATGATTCCATGAACGAAATTCCAACTAACATAATTTCATGAACATGATTCCATGAACATGATTTCCATGAACATGATTCCATGAACATGATTCCATGAACATGATTCCATGAACATGATTCCATGAACATGATTCCATGAACATGATTCCATGAACATCGATTCCATGAACATGATTCCATGAACACGATTCCATGAACATGATTCCATGAACATGATTCCATGAACATGATTCCATGAACATGATTCCATGAACATGATTCCATGAACATGATTCCATGAACATGATTCCATGAACATGATTCCAATGAACATGATTCCATGAACATGATTCCATGAACATGATTCCATGAACATGATTCCATGAACATGATTCCATGAACATGATTCCAATGAACATGATTCCATGAACATGATTCCATGAACATGATTCCATGAACATGATTCCATGAACATGATTCCATGAACATGATTCCATGAACATGATTCCATGAACATGATTCCATGAACATGATTCCATGACATGATTCCATGAACATGATTCCATGAACATGATTCCATGAACATGATTCCATGAACACGATTCCATGAACATGATTCCATGAACATGATTCCATGAACATGATTCCATGAACATGATTCCATGAACATGAATCCATGAACATGAGTCCCATGAACATGATTCCATGGAAATGATTCCATGAACATGATTCCATGAACGAAATTCCACTAACATAATTTCATGAACATGATTCCATGAACATGATTTCATGAACATGATTCCATGAACATGATTTCATGGAAATGATTCATGGAAATGATTCCATGAACATGATTCCATGTACATGATTCCATGAATATGATCCCATGAACATGATTCCATTAACATGAATCCATGAACAGGATTTCTTGAATATGATTCCGTGAACGTGATTCCATGAACATGATTCCATGAACATGATTACAGAAACGTGAATTCCATGAACATGATTACAGAAACGTGATTCCATGAACATGATTCCATGGACATGAGTCCATGAACATGATTCCATGGAAATGATTCCATGAACATGATTCCATGAACGAAATTCCACTAACATAATTTCATGAACATGATTCCATGAACATGATTTCATGAACATGATTCCATGAACATGATTCCATGAACATGATTCCATGAACATGATTCCATGAACATGATTCCATGAACATGATTCCATGAACATGATTCCATGAACATGATTCCATGAACACGATTCCATGAACATGATTCCATGAACATGATTCCATGAACATGATTCCATGAACATGATTCCATGAACATGATTCCATGAACATGATTCCATGAACATGATTCCATGAACATGATTCCATGAACATGATTCCATGAACATGATTCCATGAACATGATTCCATGAACATGATTCCATGAACATGATTCCATGAACATGATTCCATGAACATGATTCCATGAACATGATTCCATGAACATGATTCCATGAACATGATTCCATGAACATGATTCCATGAACATGATTCCATGAACATGATTCCATGAACATGATTCCATGAACATGATTCCATGAACATGATTCCATGAACATGATTCCATGAACATGATTCCATGAACATGATTCCATGAACACGATTCCATGAACATGATTCCATGAACATGATTCCATGAACATGATTCCATGAACATGATTCCATGAACATGAATCCATGAACATGAGTCCATGAACATGATTCCATGGAAATGATTCCATGAACATGATTCCATGAACGAAATTCCACTAACATAATTTCATGAACATGATTCCATGAACATGATTTCATGAACATGATTCCATGAACATGATTTCATGGAAATGATTCCATGGAAATGATTCCATGAACATGATTCCATGTACATGATTCCATGAATATGATCCCATGAACATGATTCCATTAACATGAATCCATGAACAGGATTTCTTGAATATGATTCCGTGAACGTGATTCCATGAACATGATTCCATGAACATGATTCCATGAACATGATTCCATGAACATGATTCCATGAACATGATTCCATGAACATGATTTCATGAACATGACTCCATGAACATGATTCCATGAACATGATTCCATGAACATGAGTCCATGAACATGATTCCATGAACATGATTCCATGAACATGATTCCATGAACATGATTCCATGAACATGATTCCATGAACATGATTCCATGAACATGATTCCATGAACATGATTCCATGAACATGATTCCATGAACATGATTCCATGAACATGATTCCATGAACATGATTCCATGAACATGATTCCATGAACATGATTCCATGAACATGATTCCATGAACATGATTCCATGAACATGATTCCATGAACATGATTCCATGAACATGATTCCATGAACATGATTCCATGAACATGATTCCATGAACATGATTCCATGAACATGATTCCATGAACATGATTCCATGAACATGATTCCATGAACATGATTCCATGAACGTGATTCAATGAACACGATTCCATGAACATGATTCTATGAAAATGATTCTATGAACATGATTCCATGAACATGCTTCCATGAACATGATTCCATGAACATGATTCCATGAACATGATTCCATGAACATGATTCCATGAACATGATTCCATGAACATGATTCCATGAACATGATTCCATGAACGTGATTCAATGAACACGATTCCATGAACATGATTCCATGAACATGATTCCATGAACATGATTCCATGAACATGATTCCATGAACATGATTCCATGAACATGATTCCATGAACATGATTCCATGAACATGATTCCATGAACATGATTCCATGAACATGATTCCATGAACATGATTCCATGAACATGATTCCATGAACATGATTCCATGAACATGATTCCATGAACATGATTCCATGAACATGATTCCATGAACATGATACCATGAGCATGATTTTATGAACATGATTCCATGAACATGATTCCATGAACATGATTCCATGAACATGATTCCATGAACATGATTCCATGAACATGATTCCATGAACATTATTCCATGAACATGATTCCATGAACATGATTCCATGAACATGATTCCATGAACATGATTCCATGAACATGATTCCATGAACATGATTCCATGAACATGATTCCATGAACATGATTCCATGAACATGATTCCATGAACATGATTCCATGAACATGATTCCATGAACATGATTCCATGAACATGATTCCATGAACATGATTCCATGAACATGATTCCATGAACATGATTCCATGAACATGATTCCATGAACATGATTCCATGAACATGATTCCATGAACATGATTCCATGAACATGATTCCATGAACATGATTCCATGAACATGATTCCATGAACATGATTCCATGAACATGATTCCATGAACATGATTCCATGAACATGATTCCATGAACATGATTCCCTGAGCATGATGCAATGAACATGATTCCATGAACATGATTCCATGAACATGATTCCATGAACATGAGTCCATGAACATGATCCGTGAACATGATTCCATAAACATGATTCCATGAACATGATTCTCTGAGCATGATGAAATGAACATGATTCCATGAACATGATTGTATGAACACGATTCCATGAACATGATTCCATGAACATGATTCCCTGAGCATGATGCAATGAACATGATCCGTGAACATGATTCCATGAACATGATTCCATGAACATGATTCCATGAACATGATTCCATGAACATGATTCCATGAACATGATTCCATGAACATGATTCCATGAACATGATTCCATGAACATGATTCCATGAACATGATTCCATGAACATGATTCCATGAACATGATTCCATGAACATGATTCCATGAACATGATTCCATGAACATGATTCCATGAACATGATTCCATGAACATGATTCCCTGAGCATGATGCAATGAACATGATTCCATGAACATGATTCCATGAACATGATTCCATGAACATGATTCCATGAACATGATTCCATGAACATGATTCCATGAACATGATTCCATGAACATGTTTCCATAAACATGATTCCATGAACATGATTCCATGAACATGATTCCATGAACATGATTCCATGAACATGATTCCATGAACATGATTCCATTAACATGATTACCTGAACATGATTACCTGAACATGATTACCTGAACATGATTCCATAAACATGATTCCATGAACGTGATTCAATGAACACGATTCCATGAACATGATTCCATGAACATGATTCTATGAACATGATTCCATGAACATGATTCCATGAACATGATTCCATGAACATGATTCCATGAACATGATTCCAGGAACATAATTCCATGAACATGATTCCATGAACATGATTCCATGAACATGATTCCATGAACATGATTCCATGAACATGATTCCATGAACATGATTCCATGAACATGATTCCATTAACATGATTACCTGAACATGATTACCTGAACATGATTCCATAAACATGATTCCATGAACGTGATTCAATGAACACGATTCCATGAACATGATTCTATGAAAATGATTCTATGAACATGATTCCATGAACATGATTCCATGAACATGATTCCATGAACATGATTCCATGAACATGATTCCAGGAACATAATTCCATGAACATGATTCCATGAACATGATTCCATGAACATGATTCCATGAACATGATTCCATGAACATGATTCCATGAACATGATTCCATGAACATGATTCCATGAACATGATTCCATGAACATGATTCCATGAACATGATTCCATGAACATGATTCCATGAACATGATTCCATGAACATGATTCCATGAACATGATTCCATGAACATGATTCCATGAACATGATTCCATGAACATGATTCCATGAACATGATTCCATGAACATGATTCCATGAACATGATTCCATGAACATGATTCCATGAACATGATTCCATGAACATGATTCCATGAACATGATTCCATGAACATGATTCCATGAACATGATTCCATGAACATGATTCCATGAACATGATTCCATGAACATGATTCCATGAACATGATTCCATGAACATGATTCCATGAACGTGATTCAATGAACACGATTCCATGAACATGATTCTATGAAAATGATTCTATGAACATGATTCCATGAACATGCTTCCATGAACATGATTCCATGAACATGATTCCATGAACATGATTCCATGAACATGATTCCATGAACATGATTCCATGAACATGATTCCATGAACATGATTCCATGAACGTGATTCAATGAACACGATTCCATGAACATGATTCCATGAACATGATTCCATGAACATGATTCCATGAACATGATTCCATGAACATGATTCCATGAACATGATTCCATGAACATGATTCCATGAACATGATTCCATGAACATGATTCCATGAACATGATTCCATGAACATGATTCCATGAACATGATTCCATGAACATGATTCCATGAACATGATTCCATGAACATGATTCCATGAACATGATTCCATGAACATGATTCCATGAACATGATTCCATGAACATGATACCATGAGCATGATTTTATGAACATGATTCCATGAACATGATTCCATGAACATGATTCCATGAACATGATTCCATGAACATGATTCCATGAACATGATTCCACGAACATTATTCCATGAACATGATTCCATGAACATGATTCCATGAACATGATTCCATGAACATGATTCCATGAACATGATTCCATGAACATGATTCCATGAACATGATTCCATGAACATGATTCCATGAACATGATTCCATGAACATGATTCCATGAACATGATTCCATGAACATGATTCCATGAACATGATTCCATGAACATGATTCCATGAACATGATTCCATGAACATGATTCCATGAACATGATTCCATGAACATGATTCCATGAACATGATTCCATGAACATGATTCCATGAACATGATTCCATGAACATGATTCCATGAACATGATTCCATGAACATGATTCCATGAACATGATTCCATGAACATGATTCCATGAACATGATTCCATGAACATGATTCCATGAACATGATTCCATGAACATGATTCCATGAACATGATTCCCTGAGCATGATGCAATGAACATGATTCCATGAACATGATTCCATGAACATGATTCCATGAACATGAGTCCATGAACATGATCCGTGAACATGATTCCATAAACATGATTCCATGAACATGATTCTCTGAGCATGATGAAATGAACATGATTCCATGAACATGATTGTATGAACACGATTCCATGAACATGATTCCATGAACATGATTCCCTGAGCATGATGCAATGAACATGATCCGTGAACATGATTCCATGAACATGATTCCATGAACATGATTCCATGAACATGATTCCATGAACATGATTCCATGAACATGATTCCATGAACATGATTCCATGAACATGATTCCATGAACATGATTCCATGAACATGATTCCATGAACATGATTCCATGAACATGATTCCATGAACATGATTCCATGAACATGATTCCATGAACATGATTCCATGAACATGATTCCATGAACATGATTCCATGAACATGATTCCCTGAGCATGATGCAATGAACATGATTCCATGAACATGATTCCATGAACATGATTCCATGAACATGATTCCATGAACATGATTCCATGAACATGATTCCATGAACATGATTCCATGAACATGTTTCCATAAACATGATTCCATGAACATGATTCCATGAACATGATTCCATGAACATGATTCCATGAACATGATTCCATTAACATGATTACCTGAACATGATTACCTGAACATGATTCCATAAACATGATTCCATGAACGTGATTCAATGAACACGATTCCATGAACATGATTCCATGAACATGATTCTATGAACATGATTCCATGAACATGATTCCATGAACATGATTCCATGAACATGATTCCATGAACATGATTCCAGGAACATAATTCCATGAACATGATTCCATGAACATGATTCCATGAACATGATTCCATGAACATGATTCCATGAACGTGATTCAATGAACACGATTCCATGAACATGATTCCATGAACATGATTCCATGAACATGATTCCATGAACATGATTCCATGAACATGATTCCATTAACATGATTACCTGAACATGATTACCTGAACATGATTCCATAAACATGATTCCATGAACGTGATTCAATGAACACGATTCCATGAACATGATTCTATGAAAATGATTCTATGAACATGATTCCATGAACATGATTCCATGAACATGATTCCATGAACATGATTCCATGAACATGATTCCAGGAACATAATTCCATGAACATGATTCCATGAACATGATTCCATGAACATGATTCCATGAACATGATTCCATGAACATGATTCCATGAACATGATTCCATGAACATGATTCCATGAACATGATTCCATGAACATGATTCCATGAACATGATTCCATGAACATGATTCCATGAACATGATTCCATGAACATGATTCCATGAACATGATTCCATGAACATGATTCCATGAACATGATTCCATGAACATGATTCCATGAACATGATTCCATGAACATGATTCCATGAACATGATTCCATGAACATGATTCCATGAACATGATTCCATGAACATGATTCCATGAACATGATACCATGAGCATGATTTTATGAACATGATTCCATGAACATGATTCCATGAACATGATTCCATGAACATGATTCCATGAACATGATTCCATGAACATGATTCCATGAACATGATTCCATGAACATGATTCCATGAACATGATTCCATGAACATGATTCCATGAACATGATTCCATGAACATGATTCCATGAACATGATTCCATGAACATGATTCCATGAACATGATTCCATGAACATGATTCCATGAACATGATTCCATGAACATGATTCCATGAACATGATTCCATGAACATGATTCCATGAACATGATTCCATGAACATGATTCCATGAACATGATTCCATGAACATGATTCCATGAACATGATTCCATGAACATGATTCCATGAACATGATTCCATGAACATGATTCCATGAACATGATTCCATGAACATGATTCCATGAACATGATTCCATGAACATGATTCCATGAACATGATTCCATGAACATGATTCCATGAACATGATTCCATGAACATGATTCCATGAACATGATTCCATTAACATGATTCCATGAACATGATTCCATGAACATGATTCCATGAACATGATTCCATGAACATGATTCCATGAACATGATTCCATGAACATGATTCCATGAACATGATTCCATGAACATGATTCCATGAACATGATTCCATGAACATGATTCCATGAACATGAGTCCATGAACATGATCCGTGAACATGATTCCATAAACATGATTCCATGAACATGATTCCATGAACATGATTCCATGAACATGATTCCATGAACATGATTCCATGAACATGATTCCCTGAGCATGATGAAATGAACATGATTCCATGAACATGATTCCATGAACACGATTCCATGAACATGATTCCATGAACATGATTCCCTGAGCATGATGCAATGAACATGATCCGTGAACATGATTCCATGAACATGATTCCATGAACATGATTCCATGAACATGATTCCATGAACATGATTCCATGAACATGATTCCATGAACATGATTCCATGAACATGATTCCCTGAGCATGATGCAATGAACATGATTCCATGAACATGATTCCATGAACATGATTCCATGAACATGATTCCATGAACATGATTCCATGAACATGATTCCATGAACATGATTCCATGAACATGATTCCATGAACATGATTCCATGAACATGATTCCATGAACATGATTCCATGAACATGATTCCATGAACATGATTCCATGAACATGATTCCATAAACATGATTCCATGAACATGATTCCATGAACATGATTCCATGAACATGATTCCATGAACATGATTCCATGAACATGATTCCATTAACATGATTACCTGAACATGATTACCTGAACATGATTCCATGAACATGATCCGTGAACATGATTCCATGAAAATGATTCCATGAACATGATTCCATGAACATGATTCGATGAACATGATTCCATGAACATGATTACATGAACATGATTCCATGAACCTGATTCCATGAAAATGATTCCATGAACATGATTCCATGAACATGATTCAATGAACATGATTCCATTAACATGATTCCATGAAAGTGATTCAATGAACACGATTCCATGAACATGATTCCATGAACACGATTCTATGAACATAATTCCAGGAACATGATTCCATGAATATGAAATCATGAACATGATTCCATGAACATTTTTCTATGAACATGATTCTATGAACATGATTCCATGAACAGGATTCCATGAACACGATTCCATGAACATGATCCGTGAACATGATTCAATGAACATGATTCCATGAAAGTGATTCCATGAACATTATTCCATGAACATGAATCTATGAACATGTTTAAATGAACAGGATTCCATGAACATGAGTCCATGAACAAGATTCCATGAACATGATTCCATGAACATGATTCCATGAACATGATTCCATGAACATGATTCCATGAACATGATTCCATGAACGTGATTCAATGAACACGATTCCATGAACATGATTCTATGAAAATGATTCTATGAACATGATTCCATGAACATGATTCCCTGAACATGATTCCATAAACATGATTCCACGAACATGATTCCATGAACATGATTACAGAAACGTGATTCCATGAACATGATTCCAGGTAAATGATTCCATGAACATGATTCCATGAACGTGATTCAATGAACACGATTCCATGAACATGATTCCATGAACACGATTCTATGAACATAATTCCAGGAACATGATTCCATGAATATGAAATCATGAACATGATTCCATGAATATGAAATCATGAACATGATTCCATGAACATTTTTCCATGAACTTGATTCCATGAACATGATTCCATGAACATGATTCCATGAACATGATTCCATGAACATGATACCATGAGCATGATGCAATGAACATGATTCCATGAACATGATTCCATGAACATGATTCCATGAACATGATTCCATGAACATGATTCCATGAACATGATTCCATGAACATGATTCCATGAACATGATTCCATGAACATGATTCCCTGAGCATGATGCAATGAACATGATTCCATGAACATGATTCCATGAACATGATTCCATGAACATGATTACCTGAGCATGATTCCATGAACATGATCCGTGAACCAGATTCCATGAAAATGATTTTATGAACATGATTCCATGAACATGATTCCATGAACATGATTCCATGAACATAATTCCATGAACATGATTCCATGAACATGATTCCATGAACATGATTCCATGAACATGATTCCATGAACCTGATTCCATGAATGTGATTCCATGAACATGATTCCATGAACATGATTCCATGAACATGATTCCATGAACATGATTCCATGAACATGATTCCATTAACATGATTACCTGAACATGATTACCTGAACATGATTCCATAAACATGATTCCATGAACGTGATTCAATGAACACGATTCCATGAACATGATTCTATGAAAATGATTCTATGAACATGATTCCATGAACATGATTCCATGAACATGATTCCATGAACATGATTCCATGAACATGATTCCATGAACATAATTCCATGAACATGATTCCATGAACATGATTCCATGAACATGATTCCATGAACATGATTCCATGAACATGATTCCATGAACGTGATTCAATGAACACGATTCCATGAACATGATTCCATGAACATGATTCCATGAACATGATTCCATGAACATGATTCCATGAACATGATTCCATGAACATGATTCCATGAACATGATTCCATGAACATGATTCCACGAACATGATTCCATGAACATGATTCCATGAACATGATTCCATGAACATGATTCCATGAACATGATTCCATGAACATGATTCCATGAACATGATTCCATGAACATGATTCCATGAACATGATTCCATGAACATGATTCCATGAACATGATTCCATGAACATGATTCCATGAACATGATTCCATGAACATGATTCCATGAACATGATACCATGAGCATGATTTTATGAACATGATTCCATGAACATGATTCCATGAACATGATTCCATGAACATGATTCCATGAACATGATTCCATGAACATGATTCCATGAACATGATTCCATGAACATGATTCCATGAACATGATTCCATGAACATGATTCCATGAACATGATTCCATGAACATGATTCCATGAACATGATTCCATGAACATGATTCCATGAACATGATTCCATGAACATGATTCCATGAACATGATTCCATGAACATGATTCCATGAACATGATTCCATGAACATGATTCCATGAACATGATTCCATGAACATGATTCCATGAACATGATTCCATGAACATGATTCCATGAACATGATTCCATGAACATGATTCCATGAACATGATTCCATGAACATGATTCCATGAACATGATTCCATGAACATGATTCCATGAACATGATTCCATGAACATGATTCCATGAACATGATTCCATGAACATGATTCCATTAACATGATTCCATGAACATGATTCCATGAACATGATTCCATGAACATGATTCCATGAACATGATTCCATGAACATGATTCCATGAACATGATTCCATGAACATGATTCCATGAACATGATTCCATGAACATGATTCCATGAACATGAGTCCATGAACATGATCCGTGAACATGATTCCATAAACATGATTCCATGAACATGATTCCATGAACATGATTCCATGAACATGATTCCATGAACATGATTCCATGAACATGATTCCCTGAGCATGATGAAATGAACATGATTCCATGAACATGATTCCATGAACACGATTCCATGAACATGATTCCATGAACATGATTCCCTGAGCATGATGCAATGAACATGATCCGTGAACATGATTCCATGAACATGATTCCATGAACATGATTCCATGAACATGATTCCATGAACATGATTCCATGAACATGATTCCATGAACATGATTCCATGAACATGATTCCCTGAGCATGATGCAATGAACATGATTCCATGAACATGATTCCATGAACATGATTCCATGAACATGATTCCATGAACATGATTCCATGAACATGATTCCATGAACATGATTCCATGAACATGATTCCATGAACATGATTCCATGAACATGATTCCATGAACATGATTCCATGAACATGATTCCATGAACATGATTCCATGAACATGATTCCATGAACATGATTCCATAAACATGATTCCATGAACATGATTCCATGAACATGATTCCATGAACATGATTCCATGAACATGATTCCATGAACATGATTCCATTAACATGATTACCTGAACATGATTACCTGAACATGATTCCATGAACATGATCCGTGAACATGATTCCATGAAAATGATTCCATGAACATGATTCCATGAACATGATTCCATGAACATGATTCCATGAACATGATTACATGAACATGATTCCATAAACATGATTCCATGAACATGATTCCATGAACATGATTCCATGAACATGATTCAATGAACATGATTCCATTAACATGATTCCATGAAAGTGATTCAATGAACACGATTCCATGAACATGATTCCATGAACACGATTCTATGAACATAATTCCAGGAACATGATTCCATGAATATGAAATCATGAACATGATTCCATGAACATTTTTTTATGAACATGATTCTATGAACATGATTCCATGAACAGGATTCCATGAACACGATTCCATGAACATGATCCGTGAACATGATTCAATGAACATGATTCCATGAAAGTGATTCCATGAACATTATTCCATGAACATGAATCTATGAACATGTTTAAATGAACAGGATTCCATGAACATGATTCCATGAACAAGATTCCATGAACATGATTCCATGAACATGATTCCATGAACATGATTCCATGAACATGATTCCATGAACATGATTCCATGAACGTGATTCAATGAACACGATTCCATGAACATGATTCTATGAAAATGATTCTATGAACATGATTCCATGAACATGATTCCCTGAACATGATTCCATAAACATGATTCCACGAACATGATTCCATGAACATGATTACAGAAACGTGATTCCATGAACATGATTCCAGGGAAATGATTCCATGAACATGATTCCATGAACGTGATTCAATGAACACGATTCCATGAACATGATTCCATGAACACGATTCTATGAACATAATTCCAGGAACATGATTCCATGAATATGAAATCATGAACATGATTCCATGAATATGAAATCATGAACATGATTCCATGAACATTTTTCCATGAACTTGATTCCATGAACATGATTCCATGAACATGATTCCATGAACATGATTCCATGAACATGATACCATGAGCATGATGCAATGAACATGATTCCATGAACATGATTCCATGAACATGATTCCATGAACATGATTCCATGAACATGATTCCATGAACATGATTCCATGAACATGATTCCATGAACATGATTCCCTGAGCATGATGCAATGAACATGATTCCATGAACATGATTCCATGAACATGATTCCATGAACATGATTACCTGAGCATGATTCCATGAACATGATCCGTGAACCAGATTCCATGAAAATGATTTTATGAACATGATTCCATGAACATGATTCCATGAACATGATTCCATGAACATAATTCCATGAACATGATTCCATGAACATGATTCCATGAACATGATTCCATGAACATGATTCCATGAACCTGATTCCATGAATGTGATTCCATGAACATGATTCCATGAACATGATTCCATGAACATGATTCCATGAACATGATTCCATGAACATGATTCCATGAACATGATTCCATGAACATGATTCCATGAACATGATTCCATGAACATGATTCCATGAACATGATACCATGAGCATGATGCAATGAACATGATTCCATGAACATGATTCCATGAACATGATTCCATGAACATGATTCCATGAACATGATTCCATGAACATGATTCCATAAACATGATTCCATGAACATGATTCCATGAACATGATACCATGAACATGATTCCCTGAGCATGATGCAATGAACATGATTCCATGAACATGATTCCATGAACATGATTCCATGAACATGATTCCATGAACATGAGTCCATGAACATGATCCGTGAACATGATTTCATGAACATGATTCCATGAACATGATTCCATGAACATGATTCCATGAACATGATTCCATGAACATGATTCCATGAACATGATTCCATGAACATGATTCCATGAACATGATTCCATGAACATGATTCCATGAACATGATTCCATGAACATGATTCCATGAACATGATTCCATGAACATGATTCCATGAACATGATTCCATGAACAGGATTCCATGAACACGATTCCATGAACATGATCCGTGAACATGATTCAATGAACATGATTCCATGAAAGTGATTCCATGAACATTATTCCATGAACATGAATCTATGAACATGTTTAAATGAACAGGATTCCATGAACATGATTCCATGAACAAGATTCCATGAACATGATTCCATGAACATGATTCCATGAACATGATTCCATGAACATGATTCCATGAACATGATTCCATGAACGTGATTCAATGAACACGATTCCATGAACATGATTCTATGAAAATGATTCTATGAACATGATTCCATGAACATGATTCCCTGAACATGATTCCATAAACATGATTCCACGAACATGATTCCATGAACATGATTACAGAAACGTGATTCCATGAACATGATTCCAGGGAAATGATTCCATGAACATGATTCCATGAACGTGATTCAATGAACACGATTCCATGAACATGATTCCATGAACACGATTCTATGAACATAATTCCAGGAACATGATTCCATGAATATGAAATCATGAACATGATTCCATGAATATGAAATCATGAACATGATTCCATGAACATTTTTCCATGAACTTGATTCCATGAACATGATTCCATGAACATGATTCCATGAACATGATTCCATGAACATGATACCATGAGCATGATGCAATGAACATGATTCCATGAACATGATTCCATGAACATGATTCCATGAACATGATTCCATGAACATGATTCCATGAACATGATTCCATGAACATGATTCCATGAACATGATTCCCTGAGCATGATGCAATGAACATGATTCCATGAACATGATTCCATGAACATGATTCCATGAACATGATTACCTGAGCATGATTCCATGAACATGATCCGTGAACCAGATTCCATGAAAATGATTTTATGAACATGATTCCATGAACATGATTCCATGAACATGATTCCATGAACATAATTCCATGAACATGATTCCATGAACATGATTCCATGAACATGATTCCATGAACATGATTCCATGAACCTGATTCCATGAATGTGATTCCATGAACATGATTCCATGAACATGATTCCATGAACATGATTCCATGAACATGATTCCATGAACATGATTCCATGAACATGATTCCATGAACATGATTCCATGAACATGATTCCATGAACATGATTCCATGAACATGATACCATGAGCATGATGCAATGAACATGATTCCATGAACATGATTCCATGAACATGATTCCATGAACATGATTCCATGAACATGATTCCATGAACATGATTCCATAAACATGATTCCATGAACATGATTCCATGAACATGATACCATGAACATGATTCCCTGAGCATGATGCAATGAACATGATTCCATGAACATGATTCCATGAACATGATTCCATGAACATGATTCCATGAACATGAGTCCATGAACATGATCCGTGAACATGATTTCATGAACATGATTCCATGAACATGATTCCATGAACATGATTCCATGAACATGATTCCATGAACATGATTCCATGAACATGATTCCATGAACATGATTCCATGAACATGATTCCATGAACATGATTCCATGAACATGATTCCATGAACATGATTCCATGAACATGATTCCATGAACATGATTCCATGAACATGATTCCATGAACATGATTCCATGAACATGATTCCATGAACATGATTCCATGAACATGAATCCATGAACATGATTCCATGAACATGATTTCATGAACATGATTCCATGAACATGATTCCATGAACATGATTCCATGAACATGATTCCATGAACATGATTACAGAAACGTGATTCCTTGAACATGATTCCATGGACATGAGTCCATGAACATGATTCCATTTACATGATTTCATGAACATGATTCCATGAACATGATTCCATGAAAGAAATCCCAATAACATGATTTCATGAACATGATTCCATGAACATGATTCCATGAGCATGATTCCATTAACATGATTCCATGAACATGATTCCATGAACATGATTCCATTAACATGATTATCTGAACATGATTACCTGAACATGATTCCATGAACATGATCCGTGAACATGATTCCATGAAAATGATTCCATGAACATGATTCCATGAACATGATTCCATGAACATGATTCCATGAACATGATTACATGAACATGATTCCATGAACCTGATTCCATGAAAATGATTCCATGAACATGATTCCATGAACATGATTCGATGAACATGACTCCATTAACATAATTGCATTAACATGATTCCATGGACATGTTTCTATAAACAAGGTTTCATGAACATGATTCCATGAACATGATTCCATGAACATGATTACCTGAGCATGATTCCATGAACATGATCCGTGAACATGATTCCATGAAAATGATTCTATGAACATGATTCCATGAACATGATTCCATGAACATGATTCCATGAACCTGATTCCATGAATGTGATTCCATGAACATGATTCCATGAACATGATTCCATGAACATGATTCCATGAACATGATTCCATGAACATGATCCGTGAACATGATTCAATGAACATGATTCCATGAAAGTGATTCCATGAACATTATTCCATGAACATGAATCTATGAACATGTTTAAATGAACAGGATTCCATGAACATGATTCCATGAACAAGATTCCATGAACATGATTCCATGAACATGATTCCATGAACATGATTCCATGAACATGATTCCATGAACATGAATCCATGAACATGATTCCATGAACATGATTTCATGAACATGATTCCATGAACATGATTCCATGAACATGATTCCATGAACATGATTCCATGAACATGATTACAGAAACGTGATTCCTTGAACATGATTCCATGGACATGAGTCCATGAACATGATTCCATTTACATGATTTCATGAACATGATTCCATGAACATGATTCCATGAAAGAAATCCCAATAACATGATTTCATGAACATGATTCCATGAACATGATTCCATGAGCATGATTCCATTAACATGATTCCATGAACATGATTCCATGAACATGATTCCATTAACATGATTATCTGAACATGATTACCTGAACATGATTCCATGAACATGATCCCTGAACATGATTCCATGAAAATGATTCCATGAACATGATTCCATGAACATGATTCCATGAACATGATTCCATGAACATGATTACATGAACATGATTCCATGAACCTGATTCCATGAAAATGATTCCATGAACATGATTCCATGAACATGATTCCATGAACATGATTCCATTAACATGATTATCTGAACATGATTACATGAACATGATTCCATGAACATGATTCCATGAATATGATTCCATGAACATGATTCCATAAACATGATTCCATGAACATGATTCCATAAACATGATTCCATGAACATGATTCCATGAACATGATTCCATGAACATGATTCCCTGAGCATGATGCAATGAACATGATTCCATGAACATGATTCCATGAACATGATTCCATGAACATGAGTCCATGAACATGATCCGTGAACATGATTTCATGAACATGATTCCATGAACATGATTCCATGAACATGATTCCATGAACATGATTCCATGAACATGATTCCATGAACATGATTCCATGAACATGATTCCATGAACATGATTCCATGAACATGATTCCATGAACATGATTCCATGAACATGATTCCATGAACATGATTCCATGAACATGATTCCATGAACATGATTCCATGAACATGATTCCATGAACATGATTCCATGAACATGATTCCATGAACATGATTCCATGAACATGATCCCATGAACATGATTCCATGAACATGATTCCATGAACATGATTCCATGAACATGATTCCATGAACATGAATCCATGAACATGATTCCATGAACATGATTTCATGAACATGATTCCATGAACATGATTCCATGAACATGATTCCATGAACATGATTCCATGAACATGATTACAGAAACGTGATTCCTTGAATATAATTCCATGGACATGAGTCCATGAACATGATTCCATTTACATGATTTCATGAACATGATTCCATGAACATGATTCCATGGAAATGATTCCATGAACATGATTCCATGGAAATGATTCCATGAACACGATTCCATGAAAGAAATCCCAATAACATGATTTCATGAACATGATTCCATGAACATGATTCCATGAGCATGATTCCATTAACATGATTCCATGAACATGATTCCATGAACATGATTCCATTAACATGATTATCTGAACATGATTACCTGAACATGATTCCATGAACATGATCCGTGAACATGATTCCATGAAAATGATTCCATGAACATGATTCCATGAACATGATTCCATGAACATGATTCCATGAACATGATTACATGAACATGATTCCATGAACCTGATTCCATGAAAATGATTCCATGAACATGATTCCATGAACATGATTCAATGAACATGATTACATTAACATGATTCCATGAAAGTGATTCAATGAACACGATTCCATGAACATGATTCCATGAACACGATTCTATGAACATAATTCCAGGAACATGATTCCATGAATATGAAATCATGAACATGATTCCATGAACATTTTTCTATGAACATGATTCTATGAACATGATTCCATGAACAGGATTCCATGAACACGATTCCATGAACATGATCCGTGAACATGATTCAATGAACATGATTCCATGAAAGTGATTCCATGAACATTATTCCATGAACATGAATCTATGAACATGTTTAAATGAACAGGATTCCATGAACATGATTCCATGAACAAGATTCCATGAACATGATTCCATGAACATGATTCCATGAACATGATTCCATGAACGTGATTCAATGAACACGATTCCATGAACATGATTCTATGAAAATGATTCTATGAACATGATTCCATGAACATGATTCCCTGAACATGATTCCATAAACATGATTCCATGAACATGATTCCATGAACATGATTACAGAAACGTGATTCCATGAACATGATTCCAGGGAAATGATTCTATTAACATGATTCCATGGAAATGATTCCATGAACATGATTCCATGAACATAATTCCAATAACATGATTTCATGAACATGAATCCATGAACATGATTCCATGAGCATGATTCCATGAACATGATTCGATGAACATGACTCCATTAACATAATTGCATTAACATGATTCCATGGACATGTTTCTATAAACAAGGTTTCATGAACATGATTCCATGAACATGATTCCATGAACATGATTACCTGAGCATGATTCCATGAACATGATCCGTGAACATGATTCCATGAAAATGATTCTATGAACATGATTCCATGAACATGATTCCATGAACATGATTCCATGAACCTGATTCCATGAATGTGATTCCATGAACATGATTCCATGAACATGATTCCATGAACATGATTCCATGAACATGATCCGTGAACATTATTCAATGAACATGATTCCATGAAAGTGATTCCATGAACATTATTCCATGAACATGAATCTATGAACATGTTTAAATGAACAGGATTCCATGAACATGATTCCATGAACGTGATTCAATGAACACGATACCATGAACATGATTCCATGAACACGATTCTATGAACATAATTCCAGGAACATGATTCCATGAATATGAAATCATGAACATGATTCCATGAACATTTTTCCATGAACTTGATTCCATGAACATGATTCCATGAAAATGATTCTATGAACATGATTCCATGAACATGATTCCATGAACATGATTCCATGAACATGATTCCATGAACATGATTCCATGAACACGATTCCATGAACATGATTCCATGAACCTGATTCCATGAATGTGATTCCATGAACATGATTCCATGAACATGATTCCATGAACATGATTCCATGAACATGATTCCATGAACATGATTCCATGAACATGATTCCATGAACATGATACCATGAGCATGATGCAATGAACATGATTCCATGAACATGATTCCATGAACATTATTCCATGAAAATGATTATATGAACATGATTCCATGAACATGATTCCATGAACATGATTCCCTGAGCATGATGCAATGAACATGATTCCATGAACATGATTCCATGAACATGAATCCATGAACATGAGTCCATGAACATGATCCGTGAACGTGATTCAATGAACATGATTCCATGAACATGATTCCATGAACCTTATTCCATGAACATGATTCCATGAACATGATTCCATGAACATGATTCCATGAACATGATTCCATGAACATGATTCCATGAACATGATGCCATGAGCATGATGCAATGAACATGATTCCATGAACATGATTCCATGAACATGATTCCATGAACATGCTTCCATGAACTTGGTTCCATGAACATGATTCCATGAACAAGATTCACTGAGCATGCTGCAATGAACATGATTCCATGAACATGATTCCATGAACATGATTCCATGAACATGATTCCATGAACATGATTCCATGAACATGATTCTATGAACATGATTCCATGAACACGATTCTATGAACATAATTTCAGGAACATGAATCTATGAACATGATTAAATGAACAGGATTCCATGAACACGATTCCATGAACATGATTCCATGAACATGATTCAATGAACATGATTCCATGAACATGTTTCCATAAACATGATTCCATGAACAGGAATCCATGAACATGATTCCATGAGCATGATTCCATGAACATGATTCCATGAACATGATTCCATGAACATGATTCCATGAACATGATTCCATTAACATGATTCCATGAACATGATTCCATGAACATGATTCCATGAACATGATTCCATGAACATGATTCCATGAACATGATTCCATGAACATGATTCCATGAACATGATTCCATGAACATGATTCCATGAACATGATTCCATGAACATGAGTCCATGAACATGATCCGTGAACATGATTCCATAAACATGATTCCATGAACATGATTCCATGAACATGATTCCATGAACATGATTCCATGAACATGATTCCATGAACATGATTCCCTGAGCATGATGAAATGAACATGATTCCATGAACATGATTCCATGAACACGATTCCATGAACATGATTCCATGAACATGATTCCCTGAGCATGATGCAATGAACATGATCCGTGAACATGATTCCATGAACATGATTCCATGAACATGATTCCATGAACATGATTCCATGAACATGATTCCATGAACATGATTCCATGAACATGATTCCATGAACATGATTCCCTGAGCATGATGCAATGAACATGATTCCATGAACATGATTCCATGAACATGATTCCATGAACATGATTCCATGAACATGATTCCATGAACATGATTCCATGAACATGATTCCATGAACATGATTCCATGAACATGATTCCATGAACATGATTCCATGAACATGATTCCATGAACATGATTCCATGAACATGATTCCATGAACATGATTCCATGAACATGATTCCATAAACATGATTCCATGAACATGATTCCATGAACATGATTCCATGAACATGATTCCATGAACATGATTCCATGAACATGATTCCATTAACATGATTACCTGAACATGATTACCTGAACATGATTCCATGAACATGATCCGTGAACATGATTCCATGAAAATGATTCCATGAACATGATTCCATGAACATGATTCCATGAACATGATTCCATGAACATGATTACATGAACATGATTCCATAAACATGATTCCATGAACATGATTCCATGAACATGATTCCATGAACATGATTCAATGAACATGATTCCATTAACATGATTCCATGAAAGTGATTCAATGAACACGATTCCATGAACATGATTCCATGAACACGATTCTATGAACATAATTCCAGGAACATGATTCCATGAATATGAAATCATGAACATGATTCCATGAACATTTTTTTATGAACATGATTCTATGAACATGATTCCATGAACAGGATTCCATGAACACGATTCCATGAACATGATCCGTGAACATGATTCAATGAACATGATTCCATGAAAGTGATTCCATGAACATTATTCCATGAACATGAATCTATGAACATGTTTAAATGAACAGGATTCCATGAACATGATTCCATGAACAAGATTCCATGAACATGATTCCATGAACATGATTCCATGAACATGATTCCATGAACATGATTCCATGAACATGATTCCATGAACGTGATTCAATGAACACGATTCCATGAACATGATTCTATGAAAATGATTCTATGAACATGATTCCATGAACATGATTCCCTGAACATGATTCCATAAACATGATTCCACGAACATGATTCCATGAACATGATTACAGAAACGTGATTCCATGAACATGATTCCAGGGAAATGATTCCATGAACATGATTCCATGAACGTGATTCAATGAACACGATTCCATGAACATGATTCCATGAACACGATTCTATGAACATAATTCCAGGAACATGATTCCATGAATATGAAATCATGAACATGATTCCATGAATATGAAATCATGAACATGATTCCATGAACATTTTTCCATGAACTTGATTCCATGAACATGATTCCATGAACATGATTCCATGAACATGATTCCATGAACATGATACCATGAGCATGATGCAATGAACATGATTCCATGAACATGATTCCATGAACATGATTCCATGAACATGATTCCATGAACATGATTCCATGAACATGATTCCATGAACATGATTCCATGAACATGATTCCCTGAGCATGATGCAATGAACATGATTCCATGAACATGATTCCATGAACATGATTCCATGAACATGATTACCTGAGCATGATTCCATGAACATGATCCGTGAACCAGATTCCATGAAAATGATTTTATGAACATGATTCCATGAACATGATTCCATGAACATGATTCCATGAACATAATTCCATGAACATGATTCCATGAACATGATTCCATGAACATGATTCCATGAACATGATTCCATGAACCTGATTCCATGAATGTGATTCCATGAACATGATTCCATGAACATGATTCCATGAACATGATTCCATGAACATGATTCCATGAACATGATTCCATGAACATGATTCCATGAACATGATTCCATGAACATGATTCCATGAACATGATTCCATGAACATGATACCATGAGCATGATGCAATGAACATGATTCCATGAACATGATTCCATGAACATGATTCCATGAACATGATTCCATGAACATGATTCCATGAACATGATTCCATAAACATGATTCCATGAACATGATTCCATGAACATGATTCCATGAACATGATTCCCTGAGCATGATGCAATGAACATGATTCCATGAACATGATTCCATGAACATGATTCCATGAACATGATTCCATGAACATGAGTCCATGAACATGATCCGTGAACATGATTTCATGAACATGATTCCATGAACATGATTCCATGAACATGATTCCATGAACATGATTCCATGAACATGATTCCATGAACATGATTCCATGAACATGATTCCATGAACATGATTCCATGAACATGATTCCATGAACATGATTCCATGAACATGATTCCATGAACATGATTCCATGAACATGATTCCATGAACATGATTCCATGAACATGATTCCATGAACATGATTCCATGAACATGATTCCATGAACATGATTCCATGAACATGATTCCATGAACATGATTTCATGAACATGATTCCATGAACATGATTCCATGAACATGATTCCATGAACATGATTCCATGAACATGATTACAGAAACGTGATTCCTTGAACATGATTCCATGGACATGAGTCCATGAACATGATTCCATTTACATGATTTCATGAACATGATTCCATGAACATGATTCCATGAAAGAAATCCCAATAACATGATTTCATGAACATGATTCCATGAACATGATTCCATGAGCATGATTCCATTAACATGATTCCATGAACATGATTCCATGAACATGATTCCATTAACATGATTATCTGAACATGATTACCTGAACATGATTCCATGAACATGATCCGTGAACATGATTCCATGAAAATGATTCCATGAACATGATTCCATGAACATGATTCCATGAACATGATTCCATGAACATGATTACATGAACATGATTCCATGAACCTGATTCCATGAAAATGATTCCATGAACATGATTCCATGAACATGATTCGATGAACATGACTCCATTAACATAATTGCATTAACATAATTGCATTAACATGATTCCATGGACATGTTTCTATAAACAAGGTTTCATGAACATGATTCCATGAACATGATTCCATGAACATGATTACCTGAGCATGATTCCATGAACATGATCCGTGAACATGATTCCATGAAAATGATTCTATGAACATGATTCCATGAACATGATTCCATGAACATGATTCCATGAACCTGATTCCATGAATGTGATTCCATGAACATGATTCCATGAACATGATTCCATGAACATGATTCCATGAACATGATTCCATGAACATGATCCGTGAACATGATTCAATGAACATGATTCCATGAAAGTGATTCCATGAACATTATTCCATGAACATGAATCTATGAACATGTTTAAATGAACAGGATTCCATGAACATGATTCCATGAACAAGATTCCATGAACATGATTCCATGAACATGATTCCATGAACATGATTCCATGAACATGATTCCATGAACATGAATCCATGAACATGATTCCATGAACATGATTTCATGAACATGATTCCATGAACATGATTCCATGAACATGATTCCATGAACATGATTCCATGAACATGATTACAGAAACGTGATTCCTTGAACATGATTCCATGGACATGAGTCCATGAACATGATTCCATTTACATGATTTCATGAACATGATTCCATGAACATGATTCCATGAAAGAAATCCCAATAACATGATTTCATGAACATGATTCCATGAACATGATTCCATGAGCATGATTCCATTAACATGATTCCATGAACATGATTCCATGAACATGATTCCATTAACATGATTATCTGAACATGATTACCTGAACATGATTCCATGAACATGATCCCTGAACATGATTCCATGAAAATGATTCCATGAACATGATTCCATGAACATGATTCCATGAACATGATTCCATGAACATGATTACATGAACATGATTCCATGAACCTGATTCCATGAAAATGATTCCATGAACATGATTCCATGAACATGATTCCATGAACATGATTCCATTAACATGATTATCTGAACATGATTACATGAACATGATTCCATGAACATGATTCCATGAATATGATTCCATGAACATGATTCCATAAACATGATTCCATGAACATGATTCCATAAACATGATTCCATGAACATGATTCCATGAACATGATTCCATGAACATGATTCCCTGAGCATGATGCAATGAACATGATTCCATGAACATGATTCCATGAACATGATTCCATGAACATGAGTCCATGAACATGATCCGTGAACATGATTTCATGAACATGATTCCATGAACATGATTCCATGAACATGATTCCATGAACATGATTCCATGAACATGATTCCATGAACATGATTCCATGAACATGATTCCATGAACATGATTCCATGAACATGATTCCATGAACATGATTCCATGAACATGATTCCATGAACATGATTCCATGAACATGATTCCATGAACATGATTCCATGAACATGATTCCATGAACATGATTCCATGAACATGATTCCATGAACATGATTCCATGAACATGATCCCATGAACATGATTCCATGAACATGATTCCATGAACATGATTCCATGAACATGATTCCATGAACATGAATCCATGAACATGATTCCATGAACATGATTTCATGAACATGATTCCATGAACATGATTCCATGAACATGATTCCATGAACATGATTACAGAAACGTGATTCCTTGAATATAATTCCATGGACATGAGTCCATGAACATGATTCCATTTACATGATTTCATGAACATGATTCCATGAACATGATTCCATGGAAATGATTCCATGAACATGATTCCATGGAAATGATTCCATGAACACGATTCCATGAAAGAAATCCCAATAACATGATTTCATGAACATGATTCCATGAACATGATTCCATGAGCATGATTCCATTAACATGATTCCATGAACATGATTCCATGAACATGATTCCATTAACATGATTATCTGAACATGATTACCTGAACATGATTCCATGAACATGATCCGTGAACATGATTCCATGAAAATGATTCCATGAACATGATTCCATGAACATGATTCCATGAACATGATTCCATGAACATGATTACATGAACATGATTCCATGAACCTGATTCCATGAAAATGATTCCATGAACATGATTCCATGAACATGATTCAATGAACATGATTACATTAACATGATTCCATGAAAGTGATTCAATGAACACGATTCCATGAACATGATTCCATGAACACGATTCTATGAACATAATTCCAGGAACATGATTCCATGAATATGAAATCATGAACATGATTCCATGAACATTTTTCTATGAACATGATTCTATGAACATGATTCCATGAACAGGATTCCATGAACACGATTCCATGAACATGATCCGTGAACATGATTCAATGAACATGATTCCATGAAAGTGATTCCATGAACATTATTCCATGAACATGAATCTATGAACATGTTTAAATGAACAGGATTCCATGAACATGATTCCATGAACAAGATTCCATGAACATGATTCCATGAACATGATTCCATGAACATGATTCCATGAACGTGATTCAATGAACACGATTCCATGAACATGATTCTATGAAAATGATTCTATGAACATGATTCCATGAACATGATTCCCTGAACATGATTCCATAAACATGATTCCATGAACATGATTCCATGAACATGATTACAGAAACGTGATTCCATGAACATGATTCCAGGGAAATGATTCTATTAACATGATTCCATGGAAATGATTCCATGAACATGATTCCATGAACATAATTCCAATAACATGATTTCATGAACATGAATCCATGAACATGATTCCATGAGCATGATTCCATGAACATGATTCGATGAACATGACTCCATTAACATAATTGCATTAACATGATTCCATGGACATGTTTCTATAAACAAGGTTTCATGAACATGATTCCATGAACATGATTCCATGAACATGATTACCTGAGCATGATTCCATGAACATGATCCGTGAACATGATTCCATGAAAATGATTCTATGAACATGATTCCATGAACATGATTCCATGAACATGATTCCATGAACCTGATTCCATGAATGTGATTCCATGAACATGATTCCATGAACATGATTCCATGAACATGATTCCATGAACATGATCCGTGAACATGATTCAATGAACATGATTCCATGAAAGTGATTCCATGAACATTATTCCATGAACATGAATCTATGAACATGTTTAAATGAACAGGATTCCATGAACATGATTCCATGAACAAGATTCCATGAACATGATTCCATGAACATGATTCCATGAACATGATTCCATGAACATGATTCCATGAACATGATTCCATGAACGTGATTCAATGAACACGATTCCATGAACATGATTCTATGAAAATGATTCTATGAACATGATTCCATGAACATGATTCCCTGAACATGATTCCATAAACATGATTCCATGAACATGATTCCATGAACATGATTACAGAAACGTGATTCCATGAACATGATTCCAGGGAAATGATTCCATGAACATGATTCCATGAACGTGATTCAATGAACACGATACCATGAACATGATTCCATGAACACGATTCTATGAACATAATTCCAGGAACATGATTCCATGAATATGAAATCATGAACATGATTCCATGAACATTTTTCCATGAACTTGATTCCATGAACATGATTCCATGAAAATGATTCTATGAACATGATTCCATGAACATGATTCCATGAACATGATTCCATGAACATGATTCCATGAACATGATTCCATGAACACGATTCCATGAACATGATTCCATGAACCTGATTCCATGAATGTGATTCCATGAACATGATTCCATGAACATGATTCCATGAACATGATTCCATGAACATGATTCCATGAACATGATTCCATGAACATGATTCCATGAACATGATACCATGAGCATGATGCAATGAACATGATTCCATGAACATGATTCCATGAACATTATTCCATGAAAATGATTATATGAACATGATTCCATGAACATGATTCCATGAACATGATTCCCTGAGCATGATGCAATGAACATGATTCCATGAACATGATTCCATGAACATGAATCCATGAACATGAGTCCATGAACATGATCCGTGAACGTGATTCAATGAACATGATTCCATGAACATGATTCCATGAACCTTATTCCATGAACATGATTCCATGAACATGATTCCATGAACATGATTCCATGAACATGATTCCATGAACATGATTCCATGAACATGATTCCATGAACATGATTCCATGAACATGATGCCATGAGCATGATGCAATGAACATGATTCCATGAACATGATTCCATGAACATGATTCCATGAACATGCTTCCATGAACTTGGTTCCATGAACATGATTCCATGAACAAGATTCACTGAGCATGCTGCAATGAACATGATTCCATGAACATGATTCCATGAACATGATTCCATGAACATGATTCCATGAACATGATTCCATGAACATGATTCTATGAACATGATTCCATGAACACGATTCTATGAACATAATTTCAGGAACATGAATCTATGAACATGATTAAATGAACAGGATTCCATGAACACGATTCCATGAACATGATTCCATGAACATGATTCAATGAACATGATTCCATGAACATGTTTCCATAAACATGATTCCATGAACAGGAATCCATGAACATGATTCCATGAGCATGATTCCATGAACATGATTCCATGAACATGACTCCATTAACATAATTGAATTAA
>OX387252.1:3807086-3819586 GCA_947562095.1 Branchellion lobata | reverse complement strand
AAAATGACGGAATCGGCAATATCTTTAAAAAAATTTCGAAATCTTTGTAGTCAGCAAAAGTTTTAACTCTTAGATGAATTAATTCATTTATGAGTAATATTTGAAACTTAAAATTTCAAATAGTTTATAAAGATTTTTTAAATAACGAAAATTAAAGTAACAGCCATACACGCTTTCGCGAAACCGGAAACTTCCAACTTTTTTTTTGTAACAACTAAACTTGATATAGCTTGTTTCTAAGGGGTCTAGATTTTTTTAACTTTTTGTACTCAGCTGTTATTTTTGTTTTTCGGAAAAATTGTTTTTAAAGTTATATTAAATTACATTAAATTGAATAAGAGTGAATAAAAGTGAATGAAAGCCCATTCAATTTATCGAAATAATGTTCGTGAGTCAATCGTGTTTGTTTGCGACGGCAGTGAACGCAGTGAACAGCGACTACAGCAGACTCAACAGACAAAGTAGCGAACACAACAAGAGAAACCATTTCCAACATCCCACAACCACCAACAACCACAACTTCGCTTTCAAAAGCAATTCCGAAGCCTTCTCCACTAATCTTCAAAACTTCAGGTTTGAACTTCGAGTCCTCCTAAATCCATCATTGCAATGTAGAATCTAATCTGATCGAATCAATTCCAACCCGATCTTGCCCAATCAAAAAGTTGTATAGCGCTAGTCCGCGTTGTTCAAAAGTTCATTACACCACGTTTTCATCAAGCCAAACACTACAATCCCACCGATCCTAACACCACGCCATCAACACTACAGGCAATTTCTGTTTGTTCCTGAAGAGCTGGCCATAATGTTTAAAGAGTGGGAGGTGGAGGTGTTTCTAAAAGCCACGCCCGAAGATTACATCAAATTCCTTTCTTATGACGCTCCCACTGCCGTTTGGACCAGTGTCAACCAAGAAGAACAGAGCAACAACACCAAGAGGTGCTGCTGATGGCGTGTTGTCGTATGGTGTTGGGTAGTGAGGTGGTATTTTTTGTAATGTGATTTTTAGTGGTTCTTAGTGTTTTGTTGTTTGTGTTGCAGTCTTGTAGGTTATTGCAGTGCACTGTAGGTGGGTAGTGTAGTGTAGTGTAATTTAGTGTAGCGTAGTATAGTGGATTGTAGTGTGGTGTAGAGGATTGTATGTAGTGTAGTGGAGTGTAGTGTAGTTTAGTGTGATGTAGTGGATTTTAATGTAACATAGTTAAGTAGGAGTGTTCCCTAAAGTAGTTATTTATAAAGCTTTACACGATTGGCCCAACACGATCATAATTCATGAGAACTCAACCACAAAGCTATTAGTCTAACAGTGCTTCGGAATTTGCAGAAGCAGAACGGAATTTCAGCCTGTTCAGACACTCATCAAGCATTTCAAAGAGGTCATTTCATTTTTACATTCATTCAATGAATAAATAAATAAATAAATAAAGATAATAAATGAAAATTAATTAGAAAATAAAAATCAATAAAAAAATATTCAAGTTTCCTTTTTAATTCAATAAAAATGATTGGAATGGTTTTTTGTTGAGACATTCATTAGATATGCTGAATAACGCTTTCAAAGCAATCTTTTTTTTGAAATTTGTTTCATAACTAACTTCGTTAAAATTGTTTTCATCAGAACTTTTATTTACAGCGATATTTATTGTTATTTTCCATTGAAATTATTTTGTTTTTCAATTTCAATTGTTTTACTATTTTTTATAATTATTGCTATGTTTTATTTTAATTATTTCTATTCTAATATGAATTTTTCATCACACCACTTCACCACACACACTACACCCCATCACCACACACACCACACCACATCATCACACACATCCTACCACGCCATATCATCACACACACCACACCAAATCACCACGCACACCAAACCACATCACCACACACACCATACACCACATTACCACACACACCCTACACCACATTACCACACAAAACACACCAAATCACCACACGCACCAAACCGCATCTTCACACACACCATACCACATTACCACACACCACACCATATTATCACAGACACCACACCAAATCACCACACACACCAAACCACATCACCCCACACACCTGATCACATTACCACACACACTATACACCACATCACCACAAACACCACACAACACTTACCAGGTTAGTAAGTGGGTGGCTTATTTGATCATCAGCCAATCTAACCATAGCGAGAGGAAGTCTGTGTTGATGTATTTGCTGCGCTTGATGGAAGCCTCTTTCAACATTGGAAACTTCAACAACGCCTACGAGATCATCTGTGGACTCAGGTGGTATGGTTGTAGTTGTTGTTGTTGTTGTTGTTTATCTTAAGCGCCTGAGGATAGTCCTCAGATGCGCTAAAGCTGGTTGTGGAAGGCGCACAAGTTCATCATAGGAGGTCCCGATGTTGTGGCAGAAGCGGGCCCTTGCGAAAGCTGGGCAATTGAGCCAGAGGTGTTCGGCTGATTCGACCTCTTCCTCACAGAGTCGACAAAGGTCTGAATCTGCTTTTCCTGTGAGGTGCAGCCATCGGCGGAGACTTGGGTGGTGTCCGCTTCGGAACCTGACCAGGTCCGTCAGTTCTGCCTTGTTAAGGGTGTTCTCCTTGATTTGGTTTGTGTTGGTGGTGTATAAGTCCAAGAAACGGTGATGGCTGCTCGAGAGTGGTCTGTCTTCTCGACGAATCACCGCTTTCCTGGTCTTTGAGTCTAAGTTCCGCTCGGCCGGTTGTGGTAAAGTGGATCCCCGCTTGGCTTCTGAGTCCGCCAGCTCATTGCCCCAAAGGTTACAGTGTCCGGGGGCCCAGACAATGAGTAGTTCTTTGGAACGAGTGATTCTGGCGATGGAGCGTTGATAGGTGACGATGATCGGGTCGGTTTGGTGTGGGTTGCCTGTGGCTTCCACTAGGGATTTGCAATCACAGACAATGACCGCCCTGTGCCAATCATTTTCACTCTCTAGCCACTTCAAAGCAGCTTCTAGCGCTGCTTTTTCCGCCGAGTAGGAACTGCTGCGCACCCCTGTAGGTGCGTGCCATCGGTGGAGGACTTTTTTGTCTCTGGCTATGATCATGCCAGCTCCACCGTTTCTGGTGCCATCTGTCGTAGAACCATCAGTGTAGATCTGGAGGTCGCTATGACCTACTTCCTCGATGGTTCGTTGGGCTTTTTCCAGTTGGACGATTTGAGGCATCGACTTGCTCGCTGGTGTCATGTAGATGGGGGCTGGAGGTGGGCGGTCCCAAGGGGGTGGGAGCCTCGCTTCGCCGGTTTGGTGTTGAGAGAACAGATTAAGTTCCCTTAAAACCGGTGTGGTCAATCCCCGCCAATCCGTTTTTACCAGTCTTTGAGGAGCTTGTCGGTCCAAGGTCAGTCTCCGGGGGTCAGTGTCAGCCTGTTGTAGCCAACTATCCGCCTTAAGAAGTGACAAGGTCTTGTACCTTGCTTCCAGTGGGGTGAGATGTGCCTCTTTTAGGACGAATTTTCCAGGGGTCGATCTTAGGTGACCAGTGATGGCTCTAGCTGCGTTCAGCTGGGCACTTTCAAGCTTCCCTAGGTTGGATTTCGATAACCAGGGAGCCCAAGCCTGTGAACCATATTCGGCCAAAGATCTTTGAATGGCGATGTAGATTGTTCTCAGTTCTGCTGGTCGCCATCCCCAAGTTGTGCCCCCAAGGGCACGGAGAATGTTCGTCCTCTTGGTCATAGCCTGGCATACCTTTTTAGCGTGCTCGCTGAAAGTGAGCTGTCGGTCGTATTGGACGCCTTAAAAGGTAGGAGCCGCGTTGAAGGAAAGGGGTAAACCTCTGATTGTAATATGCGGCTGCCATGACGCTTCAGCTGTGCATAGGCTGAAGAAAGAGACCTCACACTTGTTTGTATTAAGTGTGAGACGGGCATCATCACTCCACTTTACTACCTTGTCAACTTCTTTTTGGAGCTTCTTTGTCATATCTATTTTACTCCTTCCGCTGCATGCAATCGCCAGGTCATCGGCATAGGCACTCACGAGGGTTGTGTCTTCAAATTGCATGAGGAGATCATTAATATATATGACGAAGAGCAAGGGGGACAAAACTGATCCTTGTGGGAGACCTTCCTTGAAAGTTCTCGATCGCCCAACCTTGGCGTTGACCCTGACACGGGCTTGTCGGTTCGTCAGCCACGAACTGATCCACACCAGGAAGCGAGCCGGGATACCTAGAAGGTGCATCTTTTGCAGCAGACCTGTTCTCCAGACCCTATCATAGGCTTTGCTGAAGTCGAACAGGGTCATTCCTGTCCGTAGCCTCTCCGACGACTGGAATCCGTCAGAGATGTGTTGTGATAGGCGGAGGCATTGGTCCACTGTGCTTCAAGCCACCATGAGAGACGATTTACGATCATTTTTTCAAGTAGCTTGCAGATCGTTGATGTGAGGGCAATGGGCCGGTAACTGTCTACCGACTGTGGGTCCTTATCTTTTTTGAGAAACGGGATGATGACCGCATCCCGCCAAGACTGAGGGCACCAGCCTTCGAGCCAACTGTGGTTAAGAATTTTGAGTAGTTCTACCTCTACGTCGGCAGGAAGGTGCTTGAGAAGGTCTGGTGCTATTTCATCTGGACCCGCCGCTTTTCCCACTTTGATCTGTTTAAGGGCACTCTGGAGCTCGTCCTGGTGGAAAGCCTGTTCTGGGGTACGTCTAGGGCATCTCAACAGGGATTGCATATCCTGTCGATGTTGCTTGACTGCCAGTCTGCTCACTCGGTCGCTAGTCCTGCTACTAACGTTGGCATATTCTTGTATAAAAGCGTTCGCTTTGGCCTGATCACGGTGGTACAGTTGGCCTTTATATTGCAAAGCCTTTCCTGTTGGCTGTTGCTCTTTATTCTTGAGGCCCCGAACTGTACGCCACGCTAACCTCGCGTCTTTTCCCGCTTTTATCTTTTCAAGGTGGTTGCGCCAGGACATGCGCTTTGCTTCTTCCACCTTTTCTGCCACTTCTTTGGATTTCTGCAGCCATGCTGTGCGGTTCAAAGCCAGGTTGCGACGAAGTCGGTTGCGCTCTTTCATGAGATACTTGATTTCGTCGTTCATGTAAGGAGTTTCATTTGTCCTGAGAACTCTGAGCGGTATGGTCATTGAGGCTGCTTTTTTCAAAGCTTCTGTGAAGATGAAGAGCTTCTTCGAGGGAACCTCTTCAGCAGCCAGCTCAGTGAGGGACTCCATGACAATTTCTTGGAACCTGGCCCAGTTAGCTTTGTGGTAGTTTGGACGAGTTTTAGTCTTTTGGTTTTCATAACCAACTCCCTGGTTCCACTTTATCAGCACCGGGAAGTGGTCAGAGTTTAGCTCGTTCAGAACTGACCAATCAAAATTATTTGCCGCATCAGCATCTACCAGGGTGATATCCGGGGAGCTGAAGCCTGGACCTTGGTTGTTGCGAGAAGCTCGAGTGGGAGTGCCATCGTTGAGGACCAGCTTGAAGTTGTCTTCCGCCCATTGTAACAGTGTTGTTCCACGTTCGTCGGACCGTGCAACATCATCCCAGACGGGATGATGTGCATTGAAATCACCGCAGATCAAACCCTGAGCTGACGGTAGACTGGCAACGAGTTTTGAAAAGTCCCTCGTGTGTGTTGAGCTCTCCGGTGGGATATAGACGTTTGTGATGGAGATGGAACGTCTACTCGAGGTTGGTAGAAGTATGCACTGCTGTTCTAAGGGGATTACTGCGGGGCACTGGGGCACCGAGTATTGGAGGCCTTTTTTGATGTAAGTGATGAGGCCTCCACCTCTTCTTGTGTGAGTTTCACTACCCTTCCTGTCCTTTCTGATAGCATCAAAACCTTCCAGTAGAGGGGTAGGGTCCTCCAAACCAAGCTTGGTTTCTTGTAGCAGAATGATGTCCACTGCGTACTTCTTTATGACCACTCGGAGTTCGGGGATCTTCGTTGCCAGGTAATCGCAATTCCATTGCATTACGGTCAGCCTTTTGAGGGTGTTTCGGGGCTTCTGTGGTGCTCCGTTCGACTGTTGGGTTGTCCCACTGTTAGGGGCGGAAATACAGGTCTGGCAGGTCCAGCTGTGGGTGCTTCGAAGATGCTCCAAGGCAGGCCTTGTTTGTGGAGCACATTTGAGGTGGAATCCTCTCTTGCATTCGGAGCACTCAAGTGGGGCCCTATAGTTAGCCAGCCGGCCACGACATGCTGGGCACATTGTATTTTTTGGTTTCTTCTTGTTGGATGTATGGTTATTATTATTATTGTTATTATTATTATTATTATTATTATTATTATTATTATTATTATTATTATTATTATTATTATTATTATTATTATTTGTATTAGTATTATTATTATTGTTATTATTTTTATTAATATTATTATTATTATTATTATTATTATTATTATTATTATTATTATTATTATTATTATTATTATTATTATTATTGGTTGTGTGTTTGCCATTAGTGTTGTTGGAGGTTAAGTTGTTATGGTTACAGACGTGGCAGCACCAATTTACGTGTGGTGTATAGCGGGAGACATTAGCACATTTCCTGTGGGAGATGCCACCGCAACTATGACACCTGATGGCAATGCTGTTTAGTCTCATTTTCGTATTGCAGACACAGCATTGTTTATTTGTTCCCATCGCCTGCGTGGTTGTTGTGGTTGAAGTCGCGAGTCCAGCGCAGGGTCTGCAGATGAAGCCTTGAGTTCTCTTTTTGTTTCGAGTAAGGCCAGAGCAAGTCCTGTGGTATGGCTGGCTGCAGCTTGAACAGGTGATGGGGGTGATGTCACGTCTGATTGTCTTAGTGCATCCTCGGCACACTGGTCCTGGATTTACCTCGACGTCGCCCGCCCTCAAGAGGAGAGACCGGAGGTACAGGGCGGGATGTGCACCTTCGGCTATTGAAAAAGGGGAGGTGGGGATGGAGGGGGTTTGTAGTTTGCGCCTTCCACAGCGCAGCTTGGTCGATGGGTTGGTTGGGTTCGAATGTCGCCACTTGGCGGCATCTCGTTGGACACCACGTGAAGGTCCCAACTCTTGTCCAACAGTTGTTGTTGTTGCGGTGTTGTTGTTGGTCGTGGTGGCGTTGCGGTGTTGCTGGCGTTGTTGGTGTTGTTAGTGTTTTTGATGTAGTAAATCTTTTTATTGTGTTGTTGGTGGTGGTGTGGTGTTTTATTTTGGTAATTATGGTAGTAATGATAGTGTGATGATGACGATGGTAATGATAACGATGATGACAACATTAATGATGATGATGATGGCCACAAAGATAATGATAGTGACAATGATAATGCTGATGACAGGAGAGATAATAGTGGATACACATAGCCAAAAGCGTTTATAGTTGACGAGTGGAGAAAAATTCCACTAAAAATTTGCGATTAACTTTTTATGCCTTCATTAATGGTACCAAAACCACTAACAATGGCGTTATCTTTGGCCTAATGGCCCATTCGAGAAGCATTATAATAAGAACATGCTTTTGAAAACCCTGAAACACTCATTCACTACCTTCACCCACTTGAGGTGCATTAGAACACCGCTAAAACTAACCAAACCTCAGAGAGGTCCGCATTTATTTTGTTTTTTTTTTTTTTTTTTTTTTTTTTTGTTTTTAATTGTTTAATTTTTTTCTAGTTGATTTCTTATATTCTATGGTTTTTCAATCATTCATTTTTTTAATTTTAGTAAATCATCGTTTTATTTCTTCTATTTGAATTTATTTATATTTTTGATTTATTGTGTTTATTTCTATTTCAAATTTATTCCATCCACAGAGTGGACGAATTAAAGCCATTTTGGTTGAGTTTGAATGACGAGAATTTTTCCTTTATTTCCGAAACTTGCTCCATCGTGTGTCGCATGGACGAAAAGTACCTGAAAATTGTGGAGGAGAAACTTGATGGAGGAAGAAAAAGAGGAAACGATGGAAAAGGAAGTAGAAGGGAAAATAAGAGAAAATATGAAGGGAAGGAGGAAGAGAAAAAATTGTCTGTTGTTGCGAAGGATATTGAGAAGAGCTGTTTCACAATGGATGGAGGCAGGGAGGTTAATGGTTGTCATGACAACTTCAAGGATGAAGAAGAGGAAGACGATGAGCTGATTGTTGTAGCTGACAACGGCGGTTGTGGGGTCAACATCAACTTGAACAAAATTGGCAACAAGAAAAACAACTCATACAAACAACTACACAACAACAGCAACAACAACAGCGACAATAGCAACAACAACAGCAACAGCAACAACAGCAACGACAGCAACAGCAACGACACCATCAACAACGACTACAAAGTTCTCCCTTTCTTTTGTTCTTTTATCAGAGACCTGTACAACATCCTCATCAAGTGCCCCTCGGTCATCTCCGTTCCTCCCTTTAACCTGGGAGCCCTCGATGTGAGAACAATTTTTTGCGATCAAAATTGATGGATGGATGAATGGATGTGTAAATGGATGGGTGGTGGATGGATGAATATTGAGACAAAAAGATGAATAGGTGGATAGATAAGAAGATGGATGGATAGGTGGATGGATCGGTGGATGGATAAGTGGATGGATAAATGGATGGATAGGTGGATGGATAGGTGGATGGATAGAGGGATGGATAAATGGATGGATAGGTGGATGGCTAGGTGGATGGATAGGTGGATGGATCGGTGGATGGATAAGTGGATGGATAAATGGATGGATAGGTGGATGGATAGGTGGATGGATAGGTGGATGGATAGGTGGATGGATAGGTGGATAAATAGGTGAATGAATGAATAGAGGAATCGATAAGTAAATGGGAGGATAGATAGATGGATATGTGGATTGATGAATAAATGGATGGATAACTAGATTGATGAAGAGATGGATGGATAAATAAATGGATGGATAGGGGGATGGATGAATGAATGGATGGATAAATAGATTGATGAATAGATAGATGGATGAAGATGGAAGGATAGGGGGATGGATGAATAAATGGCTGGATTGGGGGATGAATGAATAAATGGAAGGATAAATAGATTGATGAATAGATGGATGGATGAATAAATGGATGGATAGTGGAAGTGATGAATAAATGGATGGATAAGGGGATGGATGAATAGATGGATGAATAGATGGAGGGAAAAAATGTTCGAAAGTTGGGAAAAGAAAAAAATTAATAGATGGATGATTAAAAATTTTTATGAAAAGTTTGATGGATAGAGGAATAGAGAAGTTGAAGAATGGAAGGATAGATGGTTGATGAGCCAAACAAAGGAGGGATGGAGTGGCCGCATGATGGTTTACTATTTAATTTATAGTTTTTGAGTATTTAGAAGAAATTTAATTTATTTAAACACATTTCCAGTTAATTTGAAACAAGTTGTAATTTTTCTCAATGTTTTTAATTATTAATTTTTTATTTACTTTTGATTGATCGACTGTTTGGTCAACCGATAAGAAAATTAAATCTGATTCACCATTTATAAAACTATTTCATTGTTTAATTAATTCATTTGTAGATAATTAAATGAAAACAACGAAGGACAATAGGAAAAAATAAATAATTAGGAAACACATAAAATGTAAAATAATGGAAAAAACGAAGAAAAAAGAAAAACAAGAACAAAAAAAGAATGACAAACAATATAAATGAAAAATGAAAAAAATTCATTGTTTTTGTTGTTTTTAGAGTGTTTCTTCTTTTTTTTCATGTTTCATGTCATTGTTTTATTGTTTTTGATATGGTTAAATTCATTGTTTATGTTGATGTTAATGTGATTAGATTCATTGTTTTTGTTGTTGATATGGTTAAATTTAATGTTTTTGATGTTTTTATGGTTTAATATTATTTTGTTGTTTAAAATAAAATTATCGTTGTTGGTATAGTTTAATGAAATAATTTTTGTATTTATGGTTAGTTATATATTTTTTATTTTGTCTTGAAAAAAATCCAGATAAACGCTGGAAATGACACAGAACATGGTGAACAATCAAGTGGAAAAAAAAACAAAATGGAATCTAAAATAACTGAATGTCATACGAACTTTGGACTTTCTGTAGAAAAAAATCAAAAACTCATAGAATCGAAAACTTAAAAGAAGTAAAAACTCATAAAACCAAAAACTCATAGAACCAAAAACTCAATAGAATCAAAAACTCTATAGAACCTAAAACTCAAAAGAACCAAAAACTCAATAGAACCAAAAACTCAATAGAACCAAAAACTCAATAGAACCAAAAACTCAATAGAACCAAAAACTCAATAGAACCAAAAACTCGATAGAACCAAAAACTCGATTGAACCAAAAATTCAATAGAACCAAAAACTCGATAGAACCAAAAACTCAATAGAACCAAAAACTCAATAGAACCAAAAACTCAATAGAACCAAACACTCGATAGAACCAAAAACTCAAAGAATCAAAAACTCAATAGAACCAAAAACTCGATAGAACAAAAAACTCGATAGAACCAAAAACTCGATAGAACCAAAAACTCAAGAGAACCAAAAACTCGATAGAACCAGAAACTCAATAGAAGCAGAAATTCGATAGAACCAAAAACTCGATAGAACCAAAAATTCAATAGAAACAAAAACTCGATAAAACCAAAAACTCGATAGAACCAAAAATTCGATAGAATCAAAAACTCGATAGAACCTGAAACTCAATAGAACCAAAAACTCAATAGAACCAAAAGCTCAATAGAACCAAAAACTCGATAGAGCCAAAAACTCAATAGAACCAAACACTCAATAGAACCAAAAACTCGATAGAACCAGAAACTCAATAGAATCAGAAATTCGATAAAACCAAAAACTCGATAGAACCAAAAATTCGATAGAATCAAAAACTCGATAGAACCTGAAACTCAATAGAACCAAAAACTCAATAGAACCAAAAACTCAATAGAACCAAAAACTCGATAGAACAAAAAACTCAATAGATTCAAAAATTCAAAAGAAACAAAAACTCAATACAACCAGAAACTCAATAGAATCAGAAACTCAGAGAATCAAAAACTCAATAGATTCAAAAATTCGATAGAACCAAAAACTCAATAAAACCAAAAACTCAATAAAACCAAAAACTCAATAGAACCAAAAACTCGATAGAACCAAAAACTCAAAAGTACCAAAAACTCGATAGAGCCAAAAACTCAAAAGAACCAAAATTCAATAGAATCAAAAACTCAATAGAATCAAAAAATCACTAGAACCAAAGACTCAAAAGAATCAAAAAATCAATAGAACCAAAAACTCAATAGAACCAAAAGCTCGATAGAACCAAAAACTCAATAGAACCAAAAACTCAATAGAACCAAAAACACAAATAATCAAAAACTCAATAGAACCAAAAATTCGATAGAACCAAAAACTCGATAGAACCAAAAACTCAATAGAAGCAAAAACTCGATAGAACCAAAAACTCAATAAAACCAAAAATTCAATAGAACTTAAAACTCGATAGAACCAAAAACTCAATAAAACCAAAAACTCAAAAGAACCAAACACTCAATAGAATCAAAAATTCAATAGAACCAGAAACTCAATAGAATCAAAAACTCATAGAATCAAAAATTCATTAGAACCAAAAACTCGATAGAACCAAAAACTCGATAGAACCAAAAACTCGATAGAACCAAAAACTCGATAGAACCAAAAACTCAATAGAACCAAAAACTTAATAGAACCAAAAACTCAAAGAATCAAAAACTCAATAGAACCAAAAACTCGATAGAACCAAAAACTCAATAGAACCAAAAACTCGATAGAACCAGAAACTCAAAAGAATCAGAAATTCGATAGAACCAAAAACTCGATAGAAGCAAAAATTCAATAGAAACAAAAACTCGATAAAACCAAAAACTCGATAGAACCAAAAATTCGATAGAATCAAAAACTCGATAGAACCTGAAACTCAATAGAACCAAAAACTCGATAGAACCAAAAACTCAATAGAACCAAAAACTCGATAGAACAAAAACTCAATAGATTCAAAAATTCAAAAGAAACAAAAACTCAATAGAATCAGAAACTCAGAGAATCAAAAACTCAATAGATTCAAAAATTCGATAGAACCAAAAACTCAATAAAACCAAAAACTCAATAAAACCAAAAACTCAATAGAACCAAAAACTCGATAGAACCAAAAACTCAAAAGAACCAAAAACTCGATAGAGCCAAAAACTCAATAGAACCAAACACTCAATAGAACCAAAAACTCAATAGAACCAAAACTCAATAGAATCAAAAACTCAATAGAATCAAAAAATCACTAGAACCAAAGACTCAAAAGAATCAAAAATTCAATAAAACCAAAAACTCAATAGAACCAAAATCTCGATAGAACCAAAAACTCAATAGAACCAAAAACTCAATAGAACCAAAAACACAATGAATCAAAAACTCAATAGAACCAAAAATTCGATAGAACCAAAAACTCGATAAAACCAAAAACTCAATAGAACCAAAAACTCAATAAAACCAAAAAGTCAATAGAACTTAAAACTCGATAGAACCAAAAACTCAATAAAACCAAAAAC
>OX387252.1:3772086-3799586 GCA_947562095.1 Branchellion lobata | reverse complement strand
GCTTGAAAAGGACATGCAGACCATCTCATGGGACAAAGCCTACTGGTCAAGGAACAGCCACCGACCCACCAACAGCAGCCTTATCAACATGACCATGGGAACTAGTGGAAGCTTCGGAAGAAGGAAGAAAGGGGTGGCAGACGAGGGTATCGATTCGGAGCCCTTGAAGTCAAACTTCGCTGCTGGGGGTGGTTTCAGCGGCCAAAGCAGTGCTGCTGAGGGCGCTGTCACCAATAGAAATTTACTTCTGTCTCGTTTGAGATTTTCTTTTAAGCACAACTACTTTGTTGATTCGAACTTGAACAACAACAGCCTTGTCTACAACACCAACAACAACGAAACGAGCCGACTCAACAACAACGACAATACCGAAAACTCAGCTATCAGCAACGTTTGTGATAACAACATTGTTTATAACAACATCAACAACAATTTCGGATTTTTAAGCTTAAGCATCATCAAAAAAATCCAGCTAAAAATCGATACCAAAGAAATCTACAGTTCCGATTACGAGCTATCGAGAGGACATCTGAGTGAAGAGCATGCCAGAGTGGAACAGGAGGAGGCGAAAAGAGCTCACGATGACGATCTCGTATTCTGCAAACTCACCATAACCTACGGCAACATCACGTCGGAGAATAAAAACATCGGCTTCAGACTGCCTTTGAGAACCGGCATGATCTGGCGTCGATGTCTGGCCAGGCTGGTAAACGCCAACATATACTACGCCAGGCTGGAGAGACTGAAGAAAGAAGAGTGGATCAAGTTTGCCTATTTGAGCTTCGTCTATAAATCGCCAGGCTGTTCTTCCAATTGTGGCTGCTGTGGTCACCACGCTGTGGCTTGCTGTGGCTGGTGCGCCTGCCGCTGTCGACCTTACTTTGGAGAAGCTATTGAAGTGCGTTGGATGTTTTTTTCTCAACTAGTTATAGACAAAATTTCTCGAGGTTTTCGAATACATGATTTGTGATATGGATTATTTGGTAATTGTTTTCAAAGTTAACTGCTATTAACAAATATAAAAAATCCAAATATAAACTAATTAATTCAATCACTCATTATCAACATAACTGCACGGTTAACCTTCCAGGTTCTTGGCTTTTCGGCGGTGAAAGGGAACTTACGGCCAAACAAAGATGAAGGACGACATGAAAAGGCTTGGACCTCTTTGCAAAACAGAGTCAGTCCTCTGGTCATGCCCAGAGCCTCTACCGCAGCCATCTCTAATAATAACATCACCAACACAGCCCTCCAGAAGCAAGCCAATGCCAGTTTATTGGTCGAAAAGAGTGGCTCAATTAGTAATTCTTCAGCCCTCAAAAGCTCCTTTGTGAGCAGAAGACAGGTGGTGAAATGCTTGGGAGACAAAATCTTCGGACGTAGAAAATGCGAAGAGCCTCAAGCCACCCACTCTTTGCAGATCAAACAACCGCGTGCTTCAGTAATCGACAAACACTTTCTTTGGATGAAGAAGATGTTTAGTAATCGCAACGTCATAGAAAATTTTGAAGAAAAGGAAATGGATTGTGATGTAGGAACAAAGGCCGGATCTGACAAAAGAATGCTGATGAACCTAGACAAGGAAGGTGGCATAGTGAAAGAAAGGAACAACCTTGAAGAGAGAGACTATCACTTGCTAGCAGAAGACAAGTTTAAAAGCAACAGTGTAGATAACGTAGAGGTGAAAAATGAAGAAGCGGAGCTTTTAGGTTCTGAGTTCAAGTCAAGCGGCGTTCATGCGGTACAGGCACTACCCTTGCAATTTTCTAAGTTTAAAAGCAAGTATCATTTGTTGAAAGAAAATTTTGTCAAAGACATTTTTAGAAAGTTCGACAAGGAAGGCCAAAAAAGCAAAGCGACGTCCAAGCCGGTGCAGCAGAACAAGAATCTGTGGGAGGTGATGAGGGAGAAGCCAGCCTCACTGCTTGCAGACAACGTCCCTTTCAGCGAGTTTAGCATCAGCCACAACTTCGAACATCGCAGAAACATAAGGCAAGAGGAAGAAGACCTCAAACTACCACCTCCCCCCGACACCATTGACTCAAAAAGTCTCGTGTTCGAAAGCTATCGAGCCCTCGTTTGCAAGAAGAACATCAGCATATCCCCCGCTTCAACTTCTCAACTGGCCATCGAAGATTTTGTAGCTATCCATGAGGCTTTCAACTTCGCCAAGAGGACAGACATCCACGATCTTTTCAGCAGATTCAGCACCAAAGAGACTCAACTTCAAGGCTCAACAGACGATAGCTCTTTTTGTAAACGTGTTGAAAACTTTTTTTTCGACAATTTTAACTCATCTTCCACCACCACCCAAGCTGCCAATGAAAAAACTGAAACCACCAGCAACGCACCCGTGAACGAAAAAACTTTTAGAAATGCTGAAGTCATCAAATTAGAGAAACTCAGGTATTTCCTGCGAAGCTATCAAGAAGAAGATGAAAGCGAAGCCCTTGCAATCATTACCGTGAGTGAAGTTCAGGAACTTATACATTAATGAATAAATTTTTGTTTCGAATGATTATTTATATACTTTAATGTTGAAATATTCAATTGAAAAATATAAATAGCATGAGTATTATTCGCGGAATCGGAAGTTGAGTTTGAGTGAAAATGGTATTAGTTTGATTTTTAAAACTAATTGCAACAAAAACTGAAACTAGTTGAATAACTTTAAATGAATTGAAAAACTAGGTGACTCCGATTAAAATGGAGAATTTTCCATAGGAGTTTGAGCCGGATTGTCGCAGTAGGAGTCGACAGCACTTGAGTTTGGAAGGATTTTTCAGGTATTTGAGTAGTGATCAGAACTCTGCCTTTAAGTCTGCGGAAGTGAATGAGGTGGGTGGATGAGGAGGATGAAGTGGGTGGAAGGAGGTGAACGAGGTGGGTGGATGAGGTGGGTAAAAGGAGGTGGAAGAAGAGAGATGAGGTGGGTGAGGTGGGTGGAAGGAGGTGGATGAGGTGGATGGAAGAAGGTGGCTGAGGTGGTTAAAGTGGGTGAGGAGGGTGAGATGGGTGAGGTGGGTGGAAGGAGATGGATGAGGTGGGTGGAAGAAGGTAGGTGAAGTGGATGAGGTGAATGATGTGGGTGGAAGAAGGTAGAGAAACCGGGTGTCGTTACTAAATCCACTATCTTTTTAGTGTTATTGCTACCCTCATCACAAGCCCATAAACTCCACCGCACTACCATTTCATAAACTTTCTTACAAACTCCACTACCACACTAACCACCCTTCCCAGGACTACATGGACTACCCCCTCTCTTATTACTTCATCAACTCCTCGCACAACACCTACCTCACTGGACACCAGTTGAAAGGAGAATCGGCCGTGCACTTGTACTCCCAGGTGTTGAAAATGAAAAATTTATTTCAAAGCTTCAAATCATCAAAGATTTATTTCAATTTCAAAAAAAAGTTCCAAACATTGAATAATTAAAGTTTTTCCTTAACTTCAGACATTCGAATAAAAGTTTAAAATTCTGAGTCTTCTAATCCCTCTCATTCTCATTCTCCTCCTCTTTCTCTTTTTTCTTTTTGTTTCTCACTTCTTTTTCTTTATCCCACTTTCTTCCTCTTTTTTTTCTTTTTTTTTTCTCCCCTTCTTTTTTTTCTTTTTCCACTTTTTCTTCTTTTCTTCCTCTTCTTTTTTTCTTTTTCTTCTTTTTCATTTTTTTTTCTTTTCTTCCTCTTCTTTTTTTTTTCTTTTTTTTCTTTTTCATTTTTTCCTTTTTGTTCTTTTTCTTCATCTTTTTTTTTTATTTTCTCCCTCTCATCTTCATTCTTTTTTTCTTCATCCTCTTCTTCATCCTCTTCTTCATCCTCTTCTTCATCCTCTTCTTCATCCTCTTCTTCATCCTCTTCTTCATCCTCTTCTTCATCCTCTTCTTCATCCTCTTCTTCATCCTCTTCTTCATCCTCTTCTTCATCCTCTTCTTCATCCTCTTCTTCATCCTCTTCTTCATCCTCTTCTTCATCCTCTTCTTCATCCTCTTCTTCATCCTCTTCTTCATCCTCTTCTTCATCCTCTTTTTCATCCTTTTCTTCATCCTCTTCTTCATCCTCTTCTTCATCCTCTTCTTCATCCTCTTCTTCATCCTCTTCTTCATCCTCTTCTTCATCCTCTTCTTCATCCTCTTCTTCATCCTCTTCTTCATCCTCTTCTTCATCCTCTTCTTCATCCTCTTCTTCATCCTCTTCTTCATCCCCTTCTTCATCCTCTTCTTCATCCTCTTCTTCATCCTCTTCTTCATCCTCTTCTTCATCCTCTTCTTCATCCTCTTCTTCATCCTCTTCTTCATCCTCTTCTTCATCCTCTTCTTCATCCTCTTCTTCATCCTCTTCTTCATCCTCTTCTTCATCCTCTTCTTCATCCTCTTCTTCATCCTCTTCTTCATCCTCTTCTTCATCCTCTTCTTCTTCGTCTTCTTCTTTTTCACAGGTGTTGATGCAGGGGTGCAGGTGTGTAGAGTTGGACTGCTGGGATGGCGATGATGGACACCCCATCATCTACCACGGACACACCCTCACCTCCAAGATACCTCTTAAGGTTTTTTTCAATAAAAGCAAAAACAAATACTTCTTAGTTCTTTCAAGTTTTTTTTTCTGTTTTCAATTTTTTCTGTTTTCTTTTTTTATATTTTAGTTTTGTATTTTTTTCTCTTTTCAAATTTTTTGAATTTGTTGAAGGGTTATTTTGTAGAATTTTGACTTTTTTTTGCAATTAAAAATGTTTATTTTCATTTTTGTTTAATTAATAAAATTATAATTCAAATTTTTTGACTGAAATATTTTCCAATTCTGAATTTTTTGATTCATTTTTGATCAATTTATTTTTTATTAAAAAACTTCTTCATTAAATTTTTTTTAATAAAAAAATAAAACCCAGTTATTCTTAAATTATTTTTTTTAATATCTTTGAGTCTCGTTTTTATTTTTTAATACTTTTTATCAGGACGTGGTGGAGGTTATCAACACACATGCCTTCAGCGCCTCTCCCTATCCGGTCATACTTTCCGTTGAGAACAGATGCTCGTTGCCACAGCAACAGAAGATGGCCAAGATATTTTCTGTTGGTGACTCAGCTACTGCTGAAGATTAGCGAGAAAATTATTAAAAATTATGCTACAAGATTAAAACTAACTCATACTAAAATTCTGCATTCTCTTTTGATTTAACTTGTTTTGTGAAAATTTAGTTTAAATATATTCATTCCATTATTCCTTATATAACTGAAAAACCGAATTATCAAAACATTCTTTCTTTTTAATGTTTCTGCCATTTCATAGAACACAACTAATTCCCCATCAAACCAATTGAAAAATGAATTTTTATTATCGTTTCAAATGATTCCATTTCCAACTCTTCCGACCCTCACTAGGACATATTCGGCGACAAGCTAGTGAAGGATCCAGGTTGTAATAACTACCCCTTCCATTCGGGTCAGTCCTTGAAGCTGGCCTCGCCCAACCAGATGAAACGCAAGATTCTCATCAAAAGCAAAAAGAGTGAACCTGTTCAAAATTTCATCTCCAACAACTACAACAGAAAAACACCCGCTGATGTGTTCTTCAACAAGGACGAAGAAGATGAAAAGATTATCGCCGAAAATGATAGTAAGATACTTTCAACAACAACAAATTTTGAAATTTTTTTAAATATAATTAAAATAATTCTAATAAATATCAAATCTTCAAACTCGTTCAAATATTTTGCATTATATTCCAAATGCAGCTTTCAAGATCAGTCCATTGTCAAAGCGCAAAACATCGTTGAAGCTGCCAGCAAAGCAGCAGTGTTTGCAGCAGCTAAAAAAGAGCATCAAACCGCAAAATCTAAACAACAAGACTCCTCAGCAGTCCTTAAGTCTTTTGCCGACCGCTGGAGTCCCCTCCATGAAAAATTCGCGCTGCAAGACCAACAGCATCATCTCTACCAGCAGCCTTGACGTGGCAGACTTGAGCAACCACAGGATAGCAAATGACAAAAGCACTTTCCACACTGCCTTCAACTCCACCCTCGCTTTCAGGGCCAACCTCAACGTTTGCAACACAAGTCCTTGCAATCTCAACACCAAAAAATCGCTCACCATCTCTGATTCTTTTTTCAATTTTAACGCCGCCAAGCATGCACTTCCAACTATGGAAGCCAACAACACTAACCACAACAACACTGCCAACAACAACAGCCAGGCCAAAAGTCTTTTTGTCACCACCAAGTACCTAAGTCTCACTTCAACTGACGAAGACGACAACGAAGACATAGGAGGCAAACCAAAGTTCTTCTTAGACACGTCGGTGGAGAGAGACGAAAGAAAAAGTCTAGAGGGCTTCAACACTGACAATCCCGACGGCGTGAGCCTGGTGAACAACAGCAACAGCGACAACAGTAGCACCAAGAGCGGGGCAACGCTACAGGATGTTGAGGTATCAAGCTTCAAGAAAAAGAAAAAAACAAAGACCTTTCGAGGTTCTTCCTCTTCCTTCAAGAATGACGACGTAAACAACAAAGCCAGAGGCAGTGCAGACAAGAACAAGTGCAAGAGCCTTTCCAAAGTCTCCAAGGCTGTCAAGGAGAGGAGGTTCACTGTGGCTTACATCAGTGGCAGCAACAAGCTTGACCTCAAGTCCTCCAAGAAGGCCGAAGAAAGCACGTTGGTTCATTTTACTTTAATCTAATCTAATTAACTTTGATATAATCTAATCAAAGGTAATCCAATCCAGTTGTTTCTCATCTTATCTCATTCAATTTGCTATACTTTGATATAATAGAATTAAAAGCTTATCTGGACTAATTTGATTTCCTATTTCATAATAAGTTATAAGGTACAAATGCTTTGATTCGCAACAACGTAAACATACTTCAAATATTAGACGTACAACTTGGAGTAAACGAATGTTTTGGTTACTCTGTATTTGTTCCATTCCACGTATAACCACTCTCAAAATATTTTTCCATCAAATCTAATCAAGAAATTTGTAGCGCACCTTTAGCATTATGTTCGAAGGCGCATAAATTGAGAATAAAATTTTTGCATACAATTTTTAATACAATGTTACCATCCTAATAAGGAATATAAATATTCTTTGTGGATTGCTAATATAATATCTCGGTAAGACTGTCATGGAAGATGCCTAAATGGCTATTTTTTGAACGTCCCATTATACATGTGCACATTATGTATGTATAAGCTAATAAACCCTGTGAGTGGCTTGTGATGTTTTGATGTTGTTATGGCTACTTCAGTTGAATTATTTCATCAGTGCCGGGAATAAAAGCAATTTTCACGTGTGTGTGGATGAGAAAGAGGCCGATGGAGGAAGAGGCATGATGAGGAAGAAGAAAAAGATGGATGTGGCGAAAGAACTTTCTGAATTGGTTTACCTGCAGACAGTCAAATTCAAAGGTGAAGGTTTCCAGTGTAATCAAAATGATTAGTTTAAATAGTACATTAAAAATACGGCAATTAAAATACAATACAAAACAATACAAACACGAATATTATTATAGTGGCATTAACCCCGTAGTGTTTCGAGGCCACTCAAAACGTCTCATTATTAAAACTATTGTGAAAAATTAAAAATAGAATTGAATAAGTAAATAAATGAAAATAAAAATAAATTATTTCTAAAAAAGAACAATATTTTTATTATGATGGAGGGAATGATTTATTGAATAGGTAAGTCTTCAGAGATCGACAAAATGACTTTTTTTGAAATTGAAGATTTTAAGCTGTTAGGCAGGTTGTTCCACAACTTAGGTCCGCTGACGCTGAACCTTCTTAATCCTAATGATTTAAACTTGTGCTTGTTGGGAACAACGTCCTTTGAATAAGCCAATCTCAATCTTTGTTTTTCCGGCAGATTAGCACTGGAACTAGGTCACGTGTCAGATACGCAGGACCCTCGTTGGACAAGCATTTACACATCTGCAGAGCAATGTCATACTCAATCCTTTCATCAATTTTCAGCCAGTGAAGCTCCTCGAGTACAGGAGTAATGTGATCATATTTTCTTACTCCTGTAATGAGCCCGGCTGTTGTATTGATTATGGATTGAATACTCTGCGTTGCTACCTTAGGTAAGCTAACTGAAGCCATGTTGCCATAGTCAATACGACTTAAAAATAAGGCCGATACAAGTTTTTTCAAAATGTTCATTGTCAAACATCCCTTGATGGATCTTATTTGACTCAGAGAGGTAAAAAACATCTGTAATGTTTTTGATGTCTGCGTTGACATCGTGAGGTCTCTATCCATAGATATTCCCAAGTTCCTTACAGATTTTGATGGAGAGATGTTGCTTTTTAATACACGGACAGAATAGCTCGGAATATTTTTCAGATTCCGACGAGAAGAGAACCAGATCACCTCAGTCTTTTTACTGTTGAGCCTGAGACAATTGGCTCCCATCCAAGATGCGATTTCATCTACACACTCAGACACTCTCATTTGCAATTCTTCTGTGCCATCATTATTGCAGTAGCCATATATTTGAGTGTCATCGGCATATTGATGAAATCCCAGCTTGTATTTCATAACTTTTCTTTCAAGGTCTCCAGTGTATAGAGACAACAATGGTCCAAGAACAGATCCTTGTGGGACACCCATTGAAGACTCAACAAATTCCGATTTTGTCCCACTGCAGCGTACATTGAAGGATCTGTCACTCAATTACTTTTCGAACCATTCCAGTGTGAGACCATCAAAACCATATGTGCTTTCTAGCCGTTTTAACAAAATACTGTGATCAACTAAGTCAAAGGCAGCTGACAAGTCTAATAGTATAAGGAGGGAGAGCTTGCCATCATCGGCTGCACCAAGAATGTCTGAATACACTTTTGTGACAACCATTTCAGTGGAATGATGATGACGGTAAGCTGATTGGTGCGTGGGGAGAATATTTGAATTATTTAAATAGCTCATGACTCTGTTGAAAATAAGCCTTTCTGAGATCTTGGACAAAACAGGCAGGTCAGAGATGGGTCTGTAGGATGAAGCAACGTTGTGATCAAGACTAGACTTTTTCAACAGTGGTATAATCTGAGCCGATTTCCAAGACTTTGGGACAATCCCCTCAGAAAAAGACTGATTGACCATACTTTTTACAAAAGGTAAAATCATTCCTGAAATCTTTTTCAAAAGCCAAGGGGTATTGGATCAAACGCACACTGTTTATTGGGAAGCCTCTGAATAGACTTAAAAAGCTCATCCTCATCCACATCCTGGAGCCTACTGAGACCGCCTTCTTGTGCATAAGCTAAATAAATGGGTTTTTCTCTGGCTCGAATTGAGTTCCTCGCTGACTCAACTTACTTCAACAGGCCGAATTCCGTCAACAGAAAATCTTTTTCTTCGACCAGAGACACTATTAATGTAGTTCCAAATGTTAGCCGTTTTTTTTTGGATTACTGAATTTTTTATTCCAGTAATCTCTACGCTTGTGTCTATACAGTTTTTTGTAGAGTTTCTTCTGACACATCCATGCAGCAAAATCATTCTCATTCTTGGTCCTCATATACATCCTTTCTAAACTCCTTTTCAGACATTTCGAAGTACGACACTCCCGATCAAACCATGGATCAGAAGGTCTTTCATGTATTCTAACGGTCTTAAAAGAAATCATTTTGTCAAGGATCCCTGACAGAGTGGAATTATAAAAATCAGAAGCTGAGTCTACATCAAGACTTGTGGCAGCTGAAAACGGACAGCTTTAGTTCTGGAATAAACTTTCCAGTGTCCAAAAAATTCCAACGTCTAATTTGGAGCTGTCGATAGATGGGAGGTGGTTTGAGCATCTCACAACTGCACAAAAGCAGTTTGTGATCAGAAATGCCACTATCAATATAGTTGATGTTGACACTCTTTGTGGATGCTATCACATCAAGCCATCCTCCTTGGTTATGGGCGGATTGGTTAGTGGACGAATTAAAACCATGGGACTTTAAAATGTTTAGAAATGTTTGTGCATCTGTTCTGTCGGACTGCTCCAAGTGAAAATTGATATCACTCAGAATCAAAACCTCTCCATTGTATGTGGCCAGAATACCCAAGGTGTTTTCAAATTCCCTGTAAAACAATGAAGAAGCAGCTCCTGTGCGATAAACAACCAATCCGATGACTGACTTGGAGCTTGAGCTTATTCTCACACACAGATGTTCAAAACTGGCAGTTGAATTTAAATTTAACAGCATTCCCCGAAACATGGAGTTGAAAGCCACTGCCACTCCTCCATGGTTGGTGAGCATGGTGTTCATTGACTCGGGAAGTCTTGGCCTTGCTTTCTCGAAGACCACAAGACCACGGCTCCGCAGCTTACTTATGCTGATTGACTCCGGATCATGCCATGTTTCTGCCAGAAACATCACATTTATTTTATATTCCTGAATAATTCTACCACATCTTCCACTTTATTATTCAGTGATCTCACGTTCTGAAACCCAATTAAAACTGGAGATTCAGTCGTCTGAGCCTGGTGGCGTCTTGAGACAAGTGGAATCAGTTTATAGCAGTCTTCATTGTGTCTGGCGCACCTTTACTTGACCTTCTTACCTGCTCTTTTTCCTCGGTAGTGCCACTTCTTCTGATTTCTGCCGATCCCAAGACGATTTATTGTTAATCGGGTTTCCGGAGGCATGATCACATTTGGATTATTGTAAAAAAATAAATCTACTATTCAAATAATTAAAAACCCGTAAATAAAAAAAAATGCTACTAACCTTGGTGTAGCAAAAAATTTATACAATGAAAAAAATTTTTTAAAGAAAATTACGCTTACACCGTCTCGAATAAAGACGATCTAAAGTAACCATTTTTGACGGAAAACAAATAGAAAAAAACTTAAATAAAGTTGAAACTAATAATTGAATACAAAATAAAACATTTATTTTTAAAGCTATTCAGGCTGAAACAACTGATTTAACGAGCTAGATTTAAAAGGCCGCCTTGCAAAATGGCGCCTAAACAAAATAATAGTATACAATAGTTAAGACCGTTAACATTATCTAAAGTATTATATAACAGTAGTCACCATCAATTTGATTTTCAAAGTACCCAAGCCAAGCATCTGAGGCATCAAAATACTAAAACTTACATCAAAAGTACATTTCAAACGAGACATGCACACTTTCAAACCACTTTAGAAATTCCAGTGTTCGAAAGATTTCTATCAAAACTTCTCACCTTTTTTTCTTTTCTTCCAAATCCTCCCCTCTTCTTTTTTCTATTCTGAGTCTTCTCATTTCTCGAGTTTTCCATTCTCCAGTATAACTATTTGTCTTTTTCATTCAAATTTTCTATTCTTTTTCTAACCGCATTTTATTACTTTCTTATTCCTTTTTTCCTCATTTTAACTTTTCCATCCTTCTTCCCAGGCTTTTCCAGAAAACAGAGCCTCATCCACAAGCCACTGACCAAGCCAACTTCAAGAAAGAGTATTTTTGCCAGTTCTTCCTTTATTCCATCCAGTGAGAACCTGTCTGCTATTTGAGCACCAAGCCTTCACTAAACCTTACTTCAACGCTTTCTTCATTTTAATCATAACTTCAACTCTAACCCTAACCCCAACCCTAACCTCAACCATTTTTTTGAACTTCTTTAATGGATTTTTTCTTTTTTTTCAAATTTGTACAAACATTATGAAAAAAATCTAATCAAACCCCTTCGTTTCAAAATTATTTATTGTTATTTTCCTATGAAACTCTATTTCACTCGAAACAAAATCTACTCTTAATTTTTCTATTTGAAACAAAACATTAAATTTTCATTTTCAGTTAAATAACCTATAAAAAAATATACCCCAAATTCAAGACGAGAAGCTAGAACCAGCTTATGGCCACGTTTCCACCACACCCTCCCCCATCCACCCCTTTCTCAAAACCCCTAAACTCTTCGAAACTGCTAACGTGGCGAATGGTGATGGTAATAGTTTTCAAGTGGCATCGCTGAGTGAAACGAAAGCCAAGCATCTGTGTAGGAAATATTTGGATGCGTTTGTGGCATATCCTTTGTAGTGGTGATGTGATTGTTTAGTTTACTTTTGGTTGTAGTGGTTGTTTTTTTTGGTGGTGGAGATGGATATGGTAGTTTTTATGGTTGTGGGGGCGGGGTATGGTGGTGGATGTAAAAGTGATTGGTTGTGAAAATAATGAGGCAGTGAATTTAGCAAATTTGCAGAAGTTGTCGTTGAAAAAAATTATTTCTGATTCTAAATTATTCAAGTTACTTCTTTATCATCGTGCTTGGTTGTTCCCTTAACCACGTGAACACGGACACCACCAATCGCATCATTAGAACCTACCCAGCAGCCCGTAGAATCGACTCCTCCAACTTCAACCCCCTCTGCTATTGGCTCGCGGGCATCCAAATGACCGCTCTCAACTTCCAAACGGAAGGTGATTGGCTGATGGAAATACTTAGCAGATTTTGAATAGCGATTTAATTTTTTAAAATCTTTTTTATTGTTGTTTATTTATCTTATTTATTTTTCATTCCTTTTTTCATTAATATATTTTTTTCCTTTTTTTATATATCTTATATAATTTTAATTCATAGTTTTCTTATTTTCATCTATTTATTAATTTTCAATATTTTTTTTGGTCTTCTAGACGCGTGGTTGCAGTTGAACTCAGCGATGTTTGAACAAAATGGGAGGTGTGGTTACGTCTTGAAGCCTTCTCACATGCGTCCCCATGACAAAAAACAAGTCACGGATTGTGAAGTGGATGACGCAACCAACTGCGGAAATGACGTCATCCAACGCGATGGAGGCAACAGAAGCAGTAGCAATGACAAAAATAGCCGTTTCTCCAAAAGCAAAACCAACAACTCTTGTGTTGACAACGAAGATGATTCCAACAACAACAACCCCAACAACAACAACAACAACCCCAACAACAACAACAACAACCCTAACAACAGCAACAACAACAAATACAACAATGCTAATAGCAACGTCAAACGGAGTGCAGACAACAACAACAACAAAAACAACAACAAAATGCTGCCTAGCAACCAGGAAAAATCATCTTACACACTATCGATCGTGGTACTCAATCTTTTGTAGTTTGTTGTCTGTTTTTTGTTGAAATATAACAATTGCCACAACAACACCACTATGGTTGCTGTGACAACCAGCTAATTGTTGATTTTTTATAATTATACTTCATGATGTTGTATTATATTTTTGTGGCAGCAATTTGCCTGTCGTTACAATGGCTTCAACTTTCACCTTCAGCTGGTCTCCGGTCAGTACGTTTGTAAGAACAACGTCAATGGAAGCTGCCAGTTGGAAGTACCTTTACTATTTTCTCATTTGTCCATCCTTTTCATCCATCTATCCATTCCATCTACCTCTCTATTTCCAACCATCCTCCTTTTCGTTCATTTATCTTCCTCAGCCACAAACTATCAAAAATCACTACAAACCATTAAGTCAACCCACAAACCACCACAAACCATCACAAACCCCCACAATCCACCACAACACAATACAATACAAATAATAATATTATTATAGGGGCATTAAACCCGTAGAGTTTTGAGGCCAACCACAATCACACCCTTAGGTACAGTTGATAGGACCTCTGAGTGATTCCAAGAAGATCAAAAGCAAGGTGGTTCCAAACAACACCTCTAACGCCGTTTGGAATGAAACCATGGTCTTCCAGGTGATCATGCTTTTCATTATCATTTTTCTTTTCACAACGATCTCAATTTTCACTATATTTTTATTTCATTACTTATTAAGTGTTTTATAATTATTTATAATTTGATCATCCTTCTATTGTTGCCTATCAGTTATTAGTTAATACACTAGTTATATATTGTTGTGTTAATGATATAATTATTTTACTTTTTCAACTTAGGTGACATCATTGGACTTGAGTTTTGTTCGCTTCGTGGTCTTGGATGCCTTGAGTGGTCAGTGTTGTGCCCAAAGAGTCATCAATCTGCGATGTCTGAAAACCGGTGGGTAGGTACTATGGAGAGGTTTGGTTGCTATAAAAATGTTCTGGTTGTTATGTAAATGTTGTGGTTGTTCTGAAAATGATGTTGTTGCTATGGCGTTATAGTATTGATGTTGGCTTGTTGATGTTATAGTGATTTTGTGGTATCCATGGAAAGGTAAAGTTTTCCAATATTTCCATCTTGCCACCACTGCCACTATGCCTCTCACCAGGCTACAGGCACCTACAGCTGAAAGAAGGAGAATCGAACATTCCAGCCAGCAACGCCACTCTTTTCATTTTCTCCTGCCTCGAACAGAACATTCAACTTCCTGAAACAGTAACCAACACCAAAAGTAACTCTAATGAAGCCATCACCACAACCGTGATGTCAAGCTTGACTCTGATGACACAGAAGAGTATTAACCCTGTGACGCAAGACAACACCGTGACAAAGAACACTATCCCGTCCGTCAGTAACATCTTTCCCAAATCTCTTTTCACTTCTACTGTTATTTCTAGTTCTAATGTTGCTGTTAAAGAAGACAATGAAGATGATGGTAGTGCTAGTAGTGGTGGCAGTGGAGGTGTTTGTAGGGGTGGTGCTGGCAGCAGATGCAACACGGTGGATAACACTGCGATGGGAGGTGGTGAAAATGGTAATTTTGGGATGGAGGGTAGAGGGGGTGTGGGTAGTCAAAACTGCAACAGTGAGGATGGGACTCGTGGTATGGCGATGAACAATGGGAAACGTCTGAAGAGTCAGTCTCTGGTGAAGGAAGAGAGAAATGAGTCCAAGAAGAAGGTTACTTGCCTCACACACACACACACACACACACACACACACACACACACACACACACACACACACACACACACACACACACACACACACACACACACACACACACACACACACACACACACACACACACACACACACACACACACACACACACACACACACACACACACACACACACACACACACACACACACACACACACACACACACACACACACACACACACACACACACACACACACACACACACACACACACACACACACACACACACACACACACACACACACACACACACACACACACACACACACACACACACACACACACACACACACACACACACACACACACACACACACACACACACACACACACACACACACACACACACACACACACACACACACACACACACACACACACACACACACACACACACACACACACACACACACACACACACACACACACACACACACACCACACACACCACACACCACACACACACCACACACACACCACACACACACACACACACACACCACACACACACACCCTCACACACACCACACACACACACACACACACACACACACACCCACACACACACACACACACACACACACACACACACCACACACACACACACACTCACACACTCACACACACACACTCACACACACACACACACACACTCACACACCACACACACACACACACACACACACACACACACACACACACACACACACACACACACACACACACACACACACACACACACACACACACACACACACACACACACACACACACACACACACACACACACACACACACACACACACACACACACACACACACACACACACACACACACACACACACACACCACAACACACACAACACACACACACACACACACACACACACACACACACACACACACACACACACCACACACACACACACACACACACACACACACACACACACACCACACGACCACACACACACACACACACACACCCACACCCACACACACACACACACACACACACACACAACACACACACACACACACACACACACACACACACACACACACACACACACACACACACACACACACACACACACACACACACACACACACACACACACACACACACACACACACACACACACACACACACACACACACACACACACACACACACACACACACACACACACACACACACACACACACACACACACACACACACACACACACACACACACACACACACACACACACACACACACACACACACACACACACACACACACACACACACACACACACACACACACACACACACACACACACACACACACACACACACACACACACACACACACACACACACACACACACACACACGAACCCTCAGAAAACAATGCAGTTTGAGCGGGTGTGCTTTGTCAACCATAACAACCAGTGTTACGTTCTCAAGGTCAACAAAAACACGTCCGTAGCAGAGGTCATCGGACAGGTATGACGTCATTTTTTTTGAAAACTTACCACACATGGCGTCATTTCCTTTGTTGCTAATTTTATTGGTTTATATAAATTTTATTATTAATCTCCATGGAAGGCTCATACACTCGCATGAAAATGTTCCCATCTCGCTTCACAAACAGCCGTCAAACAACTCTGGTTGATTGCTCAATTGGAAAGTCAAATAATCGTTTGATTGGTTGCACGTTTATTTAATCAATGTTGAATCACCTGTTTAATTACTTAATCAGTTGCTTGATTGGCTACGAACCTCCGCCCACTCTGCAGGTGTTACAGCAATCAAAGTCCTCGCATGACGAGGCGTGCTACGGTCTGATGGAGGAAACGGCATTCAAAAGCATCGACAGGAACACGTGCAGCTCTGTGATTGGTCTTTTCCTTGACAAACAGGAAAAGCTTTTGGCTGGAAGTAGGTTTTACCGCAAAACCAGCAGTCGCTTCTACATGAAGCGCTACGAAAATTTGGTTCGAATGTGTTTGCGTCCTTGAGGGTGTTGTAGTGCCTTTTGTTGTTCTGTTGTGTTGCTGTTGTTTGTTTACATGCCTTTTTGTTGTTTTTTTAATAATCCATCGTGGAAAAGTTTTTTTTTCATAACAAGTTGACTCAGCTCTCCATTGAGATGGAATTCTTGCTTAATCAAACATTGAACTTGCAATGTGCCTTTTTCATCAATTCTATGGTTTTATTATCGTCTTATCTTCCACCAGGAAACCATCAAACAATATAACAACTCCAACAACAACAAAAACAGAAAATACAATAACAACAACATCTCAACATTTGAAGCAGCAACAACTACAACAACTTCAACATTGGAGGGTTGTCATAGCAATGAACTGCAGCCAATCACAGGCGTGAAAACAATTTACATTGATGATGCCGTCATGAAACAATACAACACTCCCAACCACATCAAACTTCCCTTTGTTCTAGGCACTCCCATGGAACAAACACTGGCTCAGGTTCGAAGTGGTGTCATAGTCTTTACCTCCCTCAATATCCTTCTTGATTAACTTGGATTAGATTGAATGATATTAAATTGATTAAGATTAAACTAAATCAAATCAAATTACAGATATAGCATCTCTAAGCAAAATTTATTTCATGCACAATTCACACCAAACCAACTTTTCCAAAATCTTTGAATCATTAAAATTGTTTCCAACGCCACTGCTCCTTGTAACCTTCCAGTCAGATGCTCACCCATTTTCTACTTCTATACACCACTTTTCCGTTCCCAACTACACAACCTCTCTTTTTCAAACAACCCACTTCATCCCTAGCCAAACAACCTTTCTATCTCACTACACCTCAACCACGATTTGAGCTAACTAAAACATTGAACAGCGCTGACTACACTCTGTTACACAGATAACTGCTTATTTGTGCATTCCTCGTGTGGAGATGTTGACGTTGCAAGAGAAAGAGGAAGAGAGTGGAAGAGAGGGGAAAGTTAAGGAGGAAGAGGGAAGAGAAGAAAATGACATGATAAGGAAGAAAGTAGAAAGGGCTTCCGAAACTTCCTTCATTTTGACCTTCAAGCAAAATGGAAATGTGAGTCTGGAAGGTGAATTTGAAACTGTAAGGGTTGACGCCACTGCTCATTCGTTTTTGTATGTATTTTACCGTGTTGTGTTGTTTTGTATTGTATTGTACTGTGTTGTGTTGTTTGTATTGTATTGTACTGTGTTGTGTTGTTTTGTATTGTATTTTACTGTATTGTGTTGTTTGTATTTTGTTGTACTGTGTTTTGTTGTTTGTATTGTATTGTAGTGTGTTGTGCCTTTTTTTCTTGTTTTGTTTTTTGTTGGTTTTATTGCATTGCTTTGTGTTGTTTTTGTTTTAATGATTTTTTTGTAAAGTATTTCCTTGTTTTTTTACCGTAGTTGATTATTTTATAAAAAGTTTCTGTAAATGTCTTCTGGAGAGTATTATCATTCGAAACACATTTTATAATCAACTTTTTTTTATTTTTCAACTTTTTTTCGTTTTGTTTTTGTTTATTTTCAAATATTTTTGTTATTCATTTTTGAATATTTTTTATTTATTTCAAACTATGTTTTATTTGTTTTTAAACTGAAGTTTTAGAAGCTGTTCATTAATTTTTTTCAGCAAAGGTTTCCCGATGTATTGTTTATTTTTTATTTTTTAACGAGAGCTTACAAAAAAAATTTATTCCGAATTAAATTTTTCTAAAAATATTCTTTTTAGATGAGAGTCGGTTATCTCAAAAGACTCAACGATCTCTCGAAAAAATTCAACAACCTTTACAGAAAAATCTAGCATTTTTGAAAAAAGAAATCGCCAAAAAAGATTTTGAAAAAAATGATTATTTCCAAGCAAAGAATAAAGATTTCAGACTAAAAATTAATATTCGAACAGAAAATGAAAATTTAGGACTACAAATTAGTATTTCAAACGGAGGATGAAAGTGTCAGACTAAAGATTAGTATTTCAAACGGAGGATGAAGGTGTCAGACTAAAAATTAGTATTTCAAACGGAGGATGAAGGTGTCAGACTACAAATTAGTATTTCAAACGGAGGATGAAGGTGTCAGACTAAAGATTAGTATTTCAAACGGAGGATGAAGGTGTCAGACAAAGGATAACGACCTCAGAAATGAGCATCTCGCGACATTGTTGTTTCTGATTTGTGAGCGCATGAAACTTGAAATTTTACACTTTCTGCATCTTCCAATTATCTATTTATGCTCGGTTTAATTTAATAATATTTTTATTATAATTAGAAGAAAAGATTATATTATTATATAATATTATTTAATCATTTTTATTATTATATACTACTATTTTTATCATTATTATTTTTAGAAAAATATTTGTAACAAGTCTGCGCTAGAACATTTGAAACCTTTCTATGCTCCTTCTTCTAAGGAATAAACCTTATAAAACCTGAAGAAAAAAATCGGCTGAACGTTTTTAATCGAACCTTTCATGGACTTCCGATTTTCGATTTTGTATGAAGTATTTTCTCTTTTTCATCTTTTCCTTGTCCAACGTTGTTTTTTTTTTGGTATAATAAATCAAAAATAATGTCTTTTGACGTCATGTTTAGTGTCAAAACGTAAAAATCAGCGTGGACTTCAGGTGAAATTTTGATTAAGATGCAAACTTGAAGAGATTTATTGAAGCTTTAAAGGAACATTGAGAGCGACATTTAGGTTCTTGCATGCACCAATGAACATTCATCACCAAACCTAGCACATTATCCTAGTCTTATAAAATTATTAGTTCTTGGGATATCATGACCTTGAAGAAATATTGTGGCCTTATAGAACTATTCTAGCCTGATAGGATAAGTATTGGTTCACAAAAATAAAGTGGTTGTGGTGCTAGTAGAGTTATGGAAGCGCCTTTGAACCCTGCTGAAAAGCACTATAAGAAAGCATTGATTCGGTTGGCTTAGGATTAATATTGATGCAGTTCTAACAGCATCACATGTTCATTAATTGAAGTAAATCTTATGAAAGTACTTGCGAAGTGTTCAAAAGGTTGACAAGGATGTTTGCATATTATGAAAATTTCAATTATTTATTTTATAATTAAAATTATTTAGTGTTCAGTATTAAAGTTTGGCGGTGAGTCAAAGTTTTTAGAAAAATGTTGAACAGAATGTGAATGAAAACATCTGAAAATCATGATAAAGCAGAGAATTTTGACTAATTTTCGCCAAGCATCTAAACAAAAATCCACCCAAACATCTACCCAAACATCCATCCAAACATCCATCCAAACATCCAACCAAACATACACCCGAACATCCACCTAAACATCCACCAAAACATCCACCTAAACATCCATCCAGACATCCATTCCAACATCCAATCAAACATCCATCCAAACATAGACCCAAACATCCACCCGAACCTTCACTCGAACATGCTCCCAAACAATGACCAGAAAATCCTACACCACTGAAAGATATTGACAAACTATCACAAGGATCTGAACTTTAGAGTTTGGCTTGAGCATCTAGTGTATCATGTGGATTGCTTGGTAGTTATGATACCAGGGTTTGATAACAGGGTATGATACCAGGGTATGATACCAGGGTATAATACCAGGGTATGATACCAGGGTATGATACCAGGGTATGATACCAGGGTATGATACCAGTGTATGATACCAGAATATGACACCAGGACAAGATACCAGGATATGATACACGGATATGATAACAGGATATGATACCAGCGTGTGATACCAGGATATGAGACCAGGGTATGATACCAAAACGTGAAGCCAGGGTGTGATACCATGATATGATACCAGGATATGATACCAGGGTATGATACCAGGATATTATACCAGGATATGATGCCAGGATATGATACCAGGATATGATATCAGATTATGATATCAGATTATGATATCAGATTATGATATCAGATTATGATATCAGATTATGATATCAGATTATGATATCAGATTATGATATCAGATTATGATATCAGATTATGATATCAGATTATGATATCAGATTATGATATCGGATTATGATATCAGATTATGATATCAGATTATGATATCAGATTATGATATCAGATTATGATACCAGTATATAATACCAGAATAAGATACCAGGATATGATACCAGAATAAGATACCAGGGTTTGATACCAAGGTGTGATACCATGTTGTGATACCAAGGTGTGATACCATGTTGTGATATCAGAATATGATACCAGAATATGATACCAAGATGTGATACCAGGATATGATACCAGGATAAAATACCAGGGTTTGATACCAAGGTGTGATACCATGGTGTGATACCATGGTGTGATACCATGGTGTGATATCATGGTGTGATACCATGGTGTGTTACCAGGATATGATACCACGATATGATACCAAGATATGATACCAGGATATGATTTTATTATATGATACCAGGATGTGATACCATGATATGATACCAGGATATGATACCACGATATGATACCAAGATATGATACCAAGATATGATACCAGGGTGTGATAACAGGATATGATACCAGGGGGTGATACCAGGATGTGATACCAAGATATGATACCAGGATATAATACCAGGGTGTGATGCCAAAGTGTGATACCAGGGTGTGATACCAGGATATGATACCAGGTTATGATACCAGGATATGATATCAGGATATGATACCAGGATATGATACCAAGATATGATACCAGGGTGTGAGACCAGAGTGTGATACCATGATATGATACCAGGATATGATATCAGGATATGATACCAGAATATGATACCAGGATGTGATACCAGGATATGATACCAGGGTGTGAGACCAGAGTGTGATACCAAGATATGATACCAGAATATGATACCAGTGTGTGATACTAAGATATGATATCAAGGTGTAATACCAGGGTATGGCATGGTGTTAGAAGCAATACATGAAAAAACAATTTTACATTTCAAAAAGTTAAAAAGGTTTCAATGTTTGAAGTTATTTCAAGGCTCGCTCACTCTTTCTTTCTTTTTTTTTCCTATTTGTTTTTTTTTCTTTTTTTCAACATTTATTTAGTTATTACATCCTAAACTCGTCTTCTTTCAGTTTCACACAACCACTTCCAGCACCCATTCCATACATCCCACCATCATCTATCCTCTCCTTCATCCTCTCATTGATCCTCTCCTTCATCCTCTCATTCATTCTTCATTTATTTTCTTATTTATCCCTTCAATCATCTCTCATCCATCCCCTCACCCATCTCACCATCCTGTTCATATTTCATTCCATTTAGCTTCTTACCAACTGGTTCAATCTTCACACCTCCAGGTAACTTAATCATTTCGTTAAGGTTTTTACGGTCGACAAGGGTAGAAAGGGGTGTGGTCGTGTTGTAGTTCAAAATTGTGGAGGTACAAGAGAGACTAGTGGATTCCCCAAAGCTACTTACATCACTCTGCTGTGTGTAAATCTCCTTAGTGAGTGAGTTGAAATTGTCAATGTCCATGAAAGGGGGCTGAGCGGGTTGTGGTTGTTGATGTTGTTGCTGTTGCTGTTGAATTTGGTGTTGCTGTTGCAAAAATGCTAAGTAGTGTTGAAAAAACATGTTTTGTTGATGTTTGAGATTTAATAGTCGTTCGTTTGGGGCAACGTTTGTTGTTTTTGGAGACGCACTCTTCATGTTTTGTTGGGTGTTGTCAGAATTTCTGTTGTTGCTTTTGCTGCTGTTGTTATTGTTGTTATGGTTTTTTTTATCATTACTTTTTTCATTGTTGTTGTATGTGTTCTCAGAAGTTTTCAGGGTGTTGAGCAGATTGAAAACATGAGAAGAATGTGAGGAATCATTAAACACATTTGAACTTGGTGAGAGGGGTGTTTGCTGTTGCTGGTTCTGTTGTTTTTGCTGTTGTTGCTGTTGTTGACGCTGGTTGTTTGTAGAAGTTAGTTGTGAAAGATTCTTGTTGTTGTTGAGTTTGTTGTTTTTGTTCAAATTAAGATTGTCTTGGCTCCCAGCGTTCAAACCAGAAACTGTGAGTTTTGAATGTCGCGAAATTCTCTTCAGCAGACCATCGTTTTTGTTGCAGGTCTGTGTGTCTTCTTCGCTGAAGGTGGTGTTGAAGATGTGTCTAAAAGCGTCTGTGAAGCTTATTCCGCTACCACTGCCAATGTCACTACCACCAACGCCACTACCACTAACTCCCCTACCATCCCTAGCACCACCAATGCCACCATCACCACCATTGTCGCTAGAACCACTCTTCCAAATGCTTTCCAACTTTCTTAGGTGAGTATGCTTTTTGTCTTCAGGGACCTTCAACTCATCAAACTTTTTGTTCTTCTTGTTCCTTAGCAGATGACGTTCTTTAACCTGTAGAATTTATTTGAAAGATTGAAGGTCAAAAGTGAAGTTTTCAACTAAATTATGAAATTTAAAAAATTAACATTCACCTTACTTCAATCAACTTAACTTTTACCATTTTTTTTATCACCGATTTTTATTTCACCTTTTTTTAATATATTTCCACCCAATCCCTTCACCACCCATCTTCCTTCCTTCACATGAACTTTTCTTTTCTACGAACCTTCACTGATCCTTCTTCAACCAAACCTTTTCAATAAGCCCTTTTCAGTCAAATGTTTTCAAACAAACTTTTATTTTTCCTCCCAGTAACCTTTCCTACTCACCACTCCAACCCACCACTCCCAACCTACCCCTTCCAACCCACCCCACCTTGTACTCCAAGGTTGAATGGGGCACCCCAAAAAAAGAACCAGCCCTGTGGACGCTCATACTCCCCCTCTGCACAGCCCTCACCGCCTCCACCAACAACTGCCTGTTGTACTTGCGGTACTGGCCTCGCTTGGGTCTAATCTTCTTCGAGGGTGTTGAACTGTTGTTGTTAGTTTTGTTGGTGTTGGTGTTGTTGATGTTGTTGAGATTGTTTAGATTGTTGATATTGTAATTTTTATCGATGTCGGGGTTGTTGGGGTTGTTGGTGTTGTAGTTGAGGTTGTTGTTTTTGTTGTTATTGTTGGTAGAATTCGTGTTGGTGTTAGTGGTGCTGTTGACGTTGGCGTTGGTGCTTGGGGTTGGAGGGTTGTTGAGAGAGTTCAAGGTCTTTGAGAAGAAGGAAGCGAAAGAGGTTGTGGAGCGTGGATGGAAGGTGTTGGTTGAAGAGTGGTTAGTTGTCGAATGCTCCAATCTGTTGTTGAGGTTGGTGTTGTTGGAGTTGGTGTTGATGGCGTTGGTGTTGTTGAAGTTGGTGTTGTTGAGGTTGGTGTTGTTGGAGTTGGTGTTGTTGAAGTTGGTGTTGTTGGAGTTGGTGTTGATGAGGTTGGTGTTGTTGAAGTTGGTGTTGTTGTGAATAGAAATGTTAAAGAGTGAGTTGTTGCATAGTTCAGAAGTTGTTGGTTGAGTGGAGGTTGTGGCTGTTTTGTAGCCGTTGTTATAAAGAGAAACGCCGAGACGTTGTGAAACTGAAACAAAGCTGTTGTTGGAAAGAAGGTGGGAAAAAGGTTTGTCAAACCAGCTAGAGTTGAGGTTGTGGTCGTAGGTATTTGTTGAAAGTTTGGGTGACAGAAGTGGTTTAAAAAGACTGGTGTTTCTGGTGGTGGTGTCGCTGGTGTGTGGTACTTGGTGAGTGGAAGGGAAGTGGTAGGTAGATGGAGTCTGTTGGAAGCAATAAAAACTGTTATTGAGATTGTTGTTGCTGAAGTTGATTTTGCTGCGGTTGTTAATGCTTTTGTTGCAGTAATTATTATCTTTTTTATTACTCTCAGTATCATTATTATTATTACTCATTAGTGTGATATTATTTTTATTGTTAATGGAAAATGCAGGAAAGATATTTTTAGAAAGATAGTTTAAGAAGTGTGATGGGAGCAGGGAAGGGGAACGAGAGAGGGATCTCCTGGCGTCGATGTTGCTGAAGCCATTGTATGTGAAGTTGATTTTGCTGCTTCTTTTGTTGTAGCTGTTTGTGTTTTTGCTTTTGTCATTGTCAATGTTGTTGTTGTTGTTTTCGGCATCACTACTTTCTGATCGTGTGGCATCGTTGTTGGCGTTTGAAGCTTTGTTGCTGAGATCCAACACGTGTTCATCTTCTGAAGAGCAACTGTTGCAGTTGTTGAAAAAAATGTTGAAGTTGTTAACACTCTTGTTGTGGGTGTTGCTGACGTTGTTGCTAAAATCATTGTTACTTAATGCATTCCTTTTTTTTGGTGATACGTCGATTTTGCTGGGTGAAACACATGAGTTGCTCAGTGTTACAATGGGACTATTCCGTGTTGCCCAGCTGTTACATTCAGCTCCCTGACAAAGTATTTTACTAAGGCAAGTTATAGTTTGCAGTCCTTCTTTTTTCCAGTTCTCAGGTTTTTTTAAAGACTTTATGTCTGCTGATGTTACTGGTAAACGGTGGTAGTCATTGCTATAGTTGTTTAAAAAAAAGTTGTTATTGTTGTTGTTCTTATAACAATTTTTGTTGAAAATTTTGTTGCAATTACTGTTGCATTGTTCATGAGTGTTAGACTGGTTGTTGACGTTACTGCTGCAGAGACCTGCACAACATTTTAATGCGTTATTAGATATAACATCAAGCAACAGTTTTTGAAGGTTGTTGTTTATGTTTTGGTTGTTGTTTGTGTTGTTTTTGCTTTTGTCACTTATTTTGTTGTTGTTTTTGTTGTGAGAATAGCATTTGTTTATGTTTATGCCATTGTTATCTTCTTCGATGTCTCTGTTAATGTCGCTGTTTTGGTTGTCATTGTTGTTATTGTTGTTGCCGTTGTTGTATTTCATGTTTTTGCTTTTATCATTTTCATTTTCATTGTTGTTGTTATTTTCATTTTTTAAATTGTTGTCATTGTGAGCACTGACGTTGTTTAAGTCATCAAGCTGTTGTTTTTCTGTCAGTGACAGTTTCATGACGTCATCATTTTCAAGTTCCATTCTGACGCCATTATTGCGTGGAAAACACAAATCCAGGGGAAACGTGTCAGTTATGTGACGGTGACTTGAATACTTCATACTTGTATTATTTTTTCCGACTTCGTAACTATTATCAAAACAAGTAAAACCTTCTCCTTCTTCATCCTTTTTTTTAGCAAAGCCTCGTTCATCGTTGAAAATTCTATCGGAACGTAGTTGACTCTGCTCTTCGACGCAGAGGTCGTTGTTTTGCTGAAAAAAGTAGTTATGGTGGTTGTTGTTTTTGTTTCTATGGTTGTGGTGGTTTTTGTTGTTGTGACTGTTATTTTGGTTATTGTTAATATTTTGATTGTTGTTGTTGTCATGGCGATGATCATCGCAGTGGTTCTCAGTGTAGTAGTTGTTGGGTTTCTTGTCTCTTGAGTTTTTTTCGTCTTCAGGCCAAGTGAGGCAGTATTCTAATGCCTTCTCGTAGCCTGCAAAGATGGATAGATAGATAATTAGATACATGGATAGATGCAAGCATGCATGGATGCATATAAAGATGGGTGGATGGATGCATGAAAGGACCCATAGATGCATAGCTAGATGGATTCATAGCTGGATAGATGCATAGCTAGATGGATGCATAGCTGGATAGATGCATAGCTAGATGGATGCATAGCTGGATAGATGCATAGCTAGATGGATGCATAGCTGGATAGATGCATAGCTAGATGGATGCATAGCTGGATAGATGCATAGCTAGATGGATGCATAGCTAGATGGATGCATAGCTAGATGGATGCATGCGTAGATGGATGAATAGATAGATAGATACATGGATAGATAGATGCATGGATAGATGGATGCATGGATTTATGGATGGATGCATCGAAACATTGATAATGGATGGATGGGTGATAGATGGATAATGAATCAATGAGTGCTGGATGAATGCATGCATGGAGGATGGAAGGATGGATGATGAATGGATGCATGGATGGTTGATAGATGGATGGGAAATCGATAGGGGATGGATGTATGGAGAATGAATAGGTGATAGATGCAGGGATGAGAGATAGATGATGGATGGATGATGGATAGATGATGGATGGATGATGGATGGATGATGGATGGATGATGGATGGATGATGGATGGATGATTGATGGATGATGGATGGATGATGGATGGATGATGGATGGATGATGGATGGATGATGGATGGATGATGGATGGATGATGGATGGATGATGGATGGATGATGGATGGATGATGGATGGATGATGGATGGATGGATGATGGATGGATGATGGAAGGGTGATGGATGGATGATGGATAGATGATGGATGGATGATGGATAGATGATAGATGGATGATGGATGGATGATGGATGGATGATGGATGGATGATGGATGGATGATGGATGGATGATGGATGGATGGATGATGGATGGGTGATGGATGGATGATGGATGGATGATGGATGGATGATGGATGGATGATGGATGGATGATAGATGGATGATGGATGGATGATGGATGGATGATGGATGGATGATGAATGGATGATGGATGGATGATGGATGGGTGATGGATAGATGATGGATGGGTGATGGATAAATGATGGATGGATGATGGATGGATGATGGATGGATGATGGATGGATGATGGATGGATGATGGATGGATGATGGATGGATGATTGATGGATGATGGATGGATGATGGATGGATGATGGATGGATGATGGATGGATGGTGGATGGATGATGGATGGATGATGGGAGGGTGATGGATGGATGATGGATAGA
>OX387252.1:3739586-3764586 GCA_947562095.1 Branchellion lobata | reverse complement strand
CAAACCTTCCCCCTCATCCACCACCACACCACAACGAAACCATAGCAACAGTTACCTGTAGGGAAGCTCGTCTTAATTACGAAAGTTATATCAGACGCACCTGAGTTGACTCGTTTGAACATTTTCGGAGAGTTTTTAGGAAATGATTGCGTCGCCATGAATTTCTTCATCTCCTCCTCTCTTCATCTCTTCCTTTCTCCATCTCCATCTCCTCCTCTCTTCATCTCCTCCTCTCTTCATCTCTTTTCTTCATCTCCTCCTCTCTTCATCTCCTCCTCTCTTCTTCTCTTCCTCTCTTCTCCTCCTCCTCTCTTCATCTCCTCCTCTCTTCTTCTCCTCCTTTCTTCTCCTTCTCCTCTCTTCATCTCTTCCTCTTTTCTTCTCCTCCTCTTTTCATCTCTTTTTTTCTCCATCTCCTTCTTTCTCCATCTCCTCCTTTCTCTATCTCCTCCTCTCTTCATCTCCTCCTCTCTTCATCTCTTCTCTTCATCTCCTCCTCTCTTTATCTCTTCTTTTCATCTCCTCCTCTCTTCATCTCCTTTTCTCTTCATCTCCTCATCTATTCATCTCCTCCTCTCTTCATCTCCTCCTCTCTTCATCTCCTCCTTTCTTCATTTCCTATTCTCTTCATTTCCTTCTTTCGTCATCTCTTCTTTTCATTTCTCCCTTCCTTCGTCTTTTCTTTGTTTTCTTTCTCAATTTTTTTTCTTCTTTTCATTCCTCCCTTTTTTCTTCTATTTCTTGATTCATCTTTCATTCTATTCTTTTCCTTCTTTTCATAATTTTTCCACCTTTTTTTTTTATCTTTTCATCTTCTTTTCTTTGCAGTTTTTTCTGTTTTTTTCATTTTTCTATCCTATTTGTTTCATTTATTAATTTTTTCTTTATTATTTATTCCAGCTGTTTTTTTCATTTTTTCTTCTTTTTCCGTCTTATTTCTCTACAAACTACCATATTCTTTCGTTTTCGCACATTCCTATTACCGCTCTCTTTTTTTTATTTTCCTACTTTCTTTCTCCCATTTCTCACCATCTCTTCCCACTTTTTCTACTTTCATCTTATCTTCCCAGGCTCCCCCTATCTCCTCTCTTATTCCTTCTCATCCACCTCCTCTCTCATTCCTCCACATCTTCACCTCGATTTCGTTTTTTTATAATTATACGTTCCATTAGCGAAAATTAGGCGCTATAATTTGCTCCCCATTTCACCTTTAAATATTCCTCGCTGTTCCAGTCTCTGCACCTTTCTAATTGTCTCACATTTTTGCTTTTAGTTATCAGTGATCGCACAACACACATGCACACATGCATACATTCACACCCACGCACATATGCGCACACCCACACGCGCGCACTAATGCGCACACCTACTTACAAGCACAAAAACCAACAAGAACACACAAATTATATTTCAATTTTTTTTTTCAATTCTGAAATTTTTTCAACGTTTCGTGTACTGTGCAGCCTTTATGACTTATAAAGGTTCAAATCAGCCCTTGGCGTGAATATTTTAAACCTTAAACATTTTTTTATATTCTTTAACATCACTAAGTTTCTGAATAAACTTTCTAAACTTTATATTCTCACACCAGAGTTCCTTCACCAGTCATGCGCTGTAACTATCACCACCCTTGTCAGCTTCATCCTTTCAAATTTTCACAGCTCAGAGATTAAAACTTAATCTTTGATTTTTGATTGTTTACAACAACAACCATTACCACCATTGTGACTATTTCTATTACGACGATTATCACCACCACCACCATAATTTTCATCACCCTCTCGATCTTCATAATTGCCATCCTCACAACCACAATACTCTTCTCACCACAACCACATTACTCCTCTTCTATGCCATCATTATGATTCTCGAGAATTAAGAAGCAAATACCGATTTATCAACAAAAAGACACCAACGACCCTGAGGCGATCAATGCTTTGTTAGGCGAATCAGCGAGCTTAAAAGGTTTTCCGAGAAAAAATACTGTTGTCTTGCTAGATTTATTAAGTAGCTTCAGTCGAAATTGTAGACAAATTAAAGTTGTTTCCCGATCAATATTAATTTTCAATCAATTTTATTGTGTTTTTCTTTTTACAATTTTTTTGTTTTTTTGTTTTCTACGTTCATCCATTTTTTCTAAACTTTTATCTTTTTTTTCATCTTTTCTAACAAGTGTCGTTGAGGGAGGCTGCTTTGATTTATTGTTCGCTTCTTTTTTAACGTCGTTGCGTCTTGACGAAAATGATAAACGTGCACGCATTCAGCAAAGTTGCCAACCAATCAAACTTTGTTATATCACCGACGCAAGCAGATTTTCCCTAGTTACCAACGTAACTCCAGTATCATGATCATCTCTCAGCCACGATTAATCCCATCTATTTTTTCCTATAGCTTTTGTCACAACCGCCTTCTCCCCAGAGCCATCATTATAGCCACTATATTGTTGGAACTACACACTCATAAGTATCACCATCAGCACATTAACAAACCACCAATATTGTCAACTTCACGATACAATCCACACAATCCCACAACTTCTAAATATTTTGTTTTTATCTTAACTTTATCGAAGCTCGATCATCACTACCACCATCAAAGCAACCATCAACATCATCGCAGGCACCATGACCACCACCATAGCAGCCATCACCATCAACATCATCACCGCCGCCACCACCACATCTTTGAAACTCGGTGGCGGAGCGCTGGTTTTTCGCAAAAATAACTAACAAGAAATCAATTGCAATCGATTCAACTTTGAAGTACGCCAAAAGCACTTGTTTGATAACTTTTTTAGTTAATCAATTTGCGCTATAAACATTCAACATTTATAGACAGTTCAATTGTTGCTTGAGCAATAACGAAGGACTGAAGAGGCGCAGAAGATGAAAATGGGATCGAGATGGCTGGTATATGAGAGCGATGAAGTTGTAAAAGTGTACGCTTCATAAATAAGTAACAGCTTATGATTATTAATAACAAAAAGTTGCAAATACTATTTTGGTGTATCGTACCGAAACTTTGTTGTGCAGAATGTTTATTCAACGTTGCAGGAGCTGTTATACAACTTTTTTAATTATTCTTTTTTGTATTAATTTTTTTTTACTTCTTTCAATTGTTTGTTGTATTAATTCATTATTTTTATTTTCAATTAATATTAATTTATTAGGTGTCAGATGGATTGTAATGTTAACCGTTGTAATAACTTCTTTAGTAATCGTGTTTTAAAAAAAATTCGATTTTTAAAACACAAATCGGTATTTTTTTGTTTTCCTTTGTTTCAGACTACTAGTTTTTTTCAATTTCGATATTTGAATCATTTACTTGTGTTGAATTAACTAACAAATTCATCCAAGACTTGACTTGCCAAGCAAACTTTTTACATTTTTTAGAATGCGAACCAGCCAAAACTTTATCGGAAAAAAATATTTTTTCACTTTTTTTGCATCACTAATCAGTAGTCATTGAGTAATGATATACGTACAAAAACACAAATGCATTTTTTCTATAGTCAGAACAAAAAAATTGTAATAGAAAAGCTTAAAAAAAGAAGGAGAAAATTATGAAAAAAATTATAATAAAAGACTATGATAATTATGAAAAAAAAATAAAAAAAGACTATGATAATTATGAAAAATAAATAAATAAAAGAATGATGATGATTATGGAAAAAGGAAAAAAAGGATGAGATGATGATGATGGATAAAGAAAAAGATGATGATGGAGAAAAAGAAGACAACGGCAACCCACCAATGACGACGGGAAGGTGGTTGATGAGGGTGACTAGTTGTCGTTGCATCATGATCATCTGACTGCTCTCAGAGTCCATGGTGTCGGAAGAAGAAGAAGAAAAGGAAGAAGAGAAAAAGAAAAAAAAAGAATTAGAAAAGCAGAAAAAGGGTGAAGTAAAAAAAAGATAAAAAGACAAAAATTATTCAAAACTTCTATTTATAAAACGCCAAGGTTAGGAAAAGGAATGAGTAAGTTTTTGCTTTGGAAGGGTGGGAAAAATGAAGAAAGTAGTGGTTGGAAAAGAAGGTTGATGGATGGGTAGTTGATGAGTGGTTGGGGGAGACTAAAGAAAAGAATTGATGGGTTTTAAAGACGAAAAAATGTGAAAGATTGGAAAATAAAATAAAGGATTAGGAAGCTGGAGAGACGGATGCGGAGGTGAACTAGGAGGGTCGTGACGGAGAAACTGTTAAAAAACCTTTGAAGGAAAAAATCAAACTTTAGAGGTTTTTGTGTTAACACCGCATTGATAATGTTCAATCGGGAAGAAGTGGAGATCAAGTGGAGGTGAAGACGTTACCGTAAACTCGAAGAAAATGTAGATTTTTGTAGAAGAAAACTAGTTTTGTGTCGTCATGTCATGGAAAAGGTTGCAGTGATTATTTGCTGTCTCGAGGCAACTTTTCAACGGATCAAAGCAACGAAAATTGTTAATGATAGTTTTCGTCACAAAAACTAAATTGATTGTTTTAGAAAATATTTTTTGATTAATTCTTTTATTTTCAATAATTTTAAAAAGTTTGTTCAATGTTTTTCAAAGCTTCGGAACGTTGTGATATTCTTGGCTTCAATTCACCTGCAATCAAGCCCTCACCTTCCAATCTGAGCGATCTGAATCGAATGCATACATGTAGCAAAATATATAAAAAAACATCATAGATTTGACACATATATACAAAAAAAACCAAAGAACAACAATCGATAATAGCAGATATTACATCGGATTAGAAAGTAGAGGGGAGAGCTATAGGAGATAACAAGTTTGGCGCTTTTATGGCCCTAACACTTGCTACCTGCGTGCGTTGGTGTTCGCTTGCTAAAACGCTTTTGTGGTGAGCAAGCTTCTAGACTCATCTTTGGTTACAATATGGCCGTTTTTTCTGCTTTTTTTAATTAATCATTTTAACTGTTTTCGTTAAAAAGTTAAAAATTTAAGTTTCAAATATTAGTTATAAATAATCTAAATTAGTTGTAAAACAGTTTTTTTTCCGGAAGTTATAGTTTGTGCTGGTCACAAAAGATCATTCACCATTTTTGCTTAAAATGAGCAACAGTAGACTGAGATCGTCTATCGTGGTATTTCCTGTGACTGTGGAACATGGCCGAGGAAGAAATGGAAAAGAAGAATTGTTCCTTGACTTCTGCATCAGACTCATCTCACAAGAATGGAAAATTCTTCAATAGTTATTGGATTTGATTAAAAGCAATTATTATATTATGATTTTTTATGTTCATGTTTTGAGTCTGTGGCCAATTTTGCTTTTGTTTGTCGATTTGGACTTTTTGTAGCGACACTTCAAGCTGGTTTGACTTATTTCAAATTTTGATTAGTTGCTATTCTTTGTGGCATTTCTAGCAACAACATTTTACATATGTTCTTTCATTATTCTTCAGGCCCCTGTTTGATTCAAAATTTTGAGATTTAATGATTTGATTTTGGGATCAATTTGCTTCTAATTTTCATCTTAGGTTTTTTATGACTACAGTTTTGGTGAAGTTGACTCTGTTCCTTTAGTTTGTTTTTTCCATTTTTTAAAGTTTTTTGTAGCATGAAACATTCTTCAGTAGTTATTTGATGGAAATGCATTATTAGACTTTTATAAAAAAATTTAATTTGATTTCTTAGTCAATTTTGTTTCTAGTCTAAACTTAAACTATCCATGATATTACAGCTTTGGTTAATTTTTTTTAATAGTCTTTATTGAAACAAATCCAGACAAATGCTGAAAATAGAACAAAACATGGTGAACAATCAAAATTAAAGGCAAAAACTAAAATCAACAATAAGTGAATGTCATAAGAATGGTCAAGTGTCTGTTGCAAGAGATCAGAAACTGACTATAGAATTAAATCCATAAATCTCAAAAATTTTGAATTTATTCATAGGTAATATTGAATCTTTCCTCAAATTAACCAAAGCTGGAATGTCAAAAGGTTCTAAAAAATTCAAAATCAGAATTGTCTATTAAATCAAATAAATGAGACTTAGAATTTGAGAATTGAATCATATTTTAAAACCACATAACATAACTTGCAGAGTTATTTTAAGTTATTTCATCTTTTCCTTTATTTTCCTTCTCAGTCATTTCTCATATTCAGAAGAAAGTTTGTCTGGATACCACAATTCCTTGCAATGTTTTCAACGTTCGCTCACTTTCTTGTTTTTTAAGTTGGCAAAGGTTTCTTTTGTAGCCGATTGGTTGAAAATTTTATAGCAATGTCTTTTTCTTCTTCAGCCATTTCTCAATTTCACAGATAAGTCTGTCTGGACACCAAAAGTTTTTGCAATGCCTTTCAAAACTTGTTTACTTTCTTGTTGAGTAATTTGGCAAACAGTATTTATGTAGGCGTCGGTTGACGATTTCACTGCAATGTCTGTATTTCAAACGATAAAATGGCGGATTTGGCAATCTTCTTAAAATCTTTGTAATCAGCAAAAACTATAACTCTTAGATGAATTAATTTATTTATAACTAATATTTGAATTTCAAATAGTTAATAAAAATAGTTTAACTAAAGAAAATTAAAGTAATGGCCATACACGCTTTCGCGAAACCGAAATTTCTTTGGGAACCCAAGGTAAAATTTGTCTTTGTTCTCATGTTTCAATTTTTTTTTGCAACATTTTCTCATCTAATCTAATCAAATCAAGAAATTTTTAGTGTGTCTTTCAGCCTTATGTTTAAAGGTGCGTCTCTCTAATTTAAACATTTCTATAGCGCTGATGAAACTGTTCAAGAGCGCTCCCATGGAAACGGTTTTACTCGCTGTAGGCTACTAAAAGACAAGGTACTTTAGGACGGCGTCTATACTTTAGTTGAGCTGCCGATTCAAGAACTCAAACGTGGACTCACCCAGGTATGAGTTCAAACACACTTTACAGCGGAATAGGCCAATCCTTATCCCACAGGCACAGACATAATATAAAAATAGTAAAAATAAAAATAAAAAGTAAAAAAATTACAAAAAGTCAAGGTAAAAATGAGAATTAACTTGATAAAGACTAGACCGAAGCCAGATTAATGCAAATAAGCCGATGTGAGAAAATCTGGGGTAATGGGATGGAGTGTAGTGAGAAATGTTCATGAAGAAAGTTGATTGAAATGGTTTAGGTAAAAGTAGGTTGAATCGGGGCAATAAATCAAGAAAACAAAGAAAGCTACGGAGGCAATAAACTGAACCACTGAAGATAGGAACTAGGAGAATTACAGGTGAATCAGGAACATTCCGCTGAGAAATTCTTAAATTTTAAGAGCTTTACTGGAAAGTTTTGAAAGACCATTTTCAATTTGATATTATTGCAAATTATATCTTTAAAACTTATTTATACACTAAACTCTTGAAATTTTATCAGTTTTTTTCTATTTTTATGGTCAATTTTATTCTTATTTTACACTAATTATTCGTAACTTTATGGTTTTCTGTTTAACACCTTTGCGCCTCCGGCCTAATGATTGGCATGTTCCGCTGTAAAGTGTGATTGGGTGAACCCAAGTTTGAGTTCTAGTAGTGGCAACTCATCTAAAGTATAGGTGCCGTCTTAGAATACCTAATCCTTTAGCCCACAGGGATTAAAAAAGTTTCCATGGGAATGCCTTTGAATAAAGTAAAGGGGGTGGGGGGGGGGTGTGACGAATTTCTTGATTAGATAAGTGATATTTATTGAAATCAGAGAGCGTTGAAGAGGCGCTGTAATTTGTCATTAAATCTTACAGTTTCTCCTTTTACAGTTTAATTATAAATTGGGGATTTCAAAGATTTTTCCAAGTCATTATTGAAGCAAACCCAAAAAAACGCTGGAAATGGCAAAAAGCATAGTGAACAATCAAAATAAAAGAAAAAATTGATCTCTTGCAACAAAAACTTGACAATTCTTATGACATTCAGTTATTGTTGATTTTAATTTTTTTCTTTCATTTTGATTGTTCACCATGTTCTGTGCCATTTCCAGCGTTTGTCAGGAGTTGCTTCAATAAAGACTTCAAAAATAATGATAATATTTAACATAAATTAAAAAAGAATTAACTTTTAACCATTTCATTAATTTAAAAACAGTTAAAAAGAAAAAATTGAAATCAACAAAAACTGAATGTTATGAGAACTGACAATTGTCTGTTGCAAGAAATCAAAAAGTGACTATAGAATCAAATTTATGAATTTAAAAGAGTTAGGACTGAATCATAGTTTATATTGAATGAATATTGGAGAATGTTTCATCAAATTAACCAAAACAGGGTTCTAATCTAATCTTATCGGTTTCCGGTTTCGCGAAAGCGTGTATGCCGTTACTTTGATTTTTTTTATTTAAACTATTTTTATTAACTATTTGAAATTTAAAGTTTCAATTATTAATTATAAATAAGTTAATTTACCTAAGAGTTAGTTTTGCCGGTTACGAAGATTTTGAAAAGATTGCCCGATCCGCCATTTCTCCCTTGAAATACAGACATTGCAGTGAAATCGTCAACCAACGCCTACATAAATACTATTTGCCAAATTCCTCAACAATAACTTAAACAAGTGTTGAAAAGCATTGCAAAAATTTGTGGTATTCTGACGGACTTGTGAATTAGAGAAATGGCTGAGGAAGAAAAAGACATCGCTGTGAAATCGTCAACCAATCAGCTACAAGAATATAGTTTGCCAATTTAAAAATAAAAAAGTGAGCGAACGTTGAAATCATTGCAAGGAATTGTGGTATCCAGACAAACTTCCTTGTGAATATGAGAAATGACTGAAGAGGAAAATAAAGGAAAAGATGAAATAACTTGAAATAACTCTGCAATCGTTATGTTATGTGGTTTTAAGATATGATTCAATTCTCAAATTTTAAGACTCATTTATTTGATTTAATAGACAATTCTGCTTTTGAATTTTTTATAAACTTTTAACATTCCATTTTTTGTTGATTTTATGAAACATTCTTCAATAGTCATTCAATATAAACTATGATTCAATTCTAAATTTTGAGATTTATAAATTTTATTCTGTAGTCAGCTTTTAATCTCTTGCAACAGACAATTGACGGTTCTTATGGCATTCAGTTATTGTTGTTTTTTTTCATTTAATTTCTCACCATGTTTTGTGCCATTTTCAGCGTTTGTTTGAATTTACTTCAATAAAAACTATGAAAAAAAAATCTAGGTTTTCCGTTTTCGTGAAAGCATGTATGGCCGTTACTTAAATTTATTTTATTTAAACTATTTTTATTAACTATTTGCAATTCAAAGTTTCAAATATTAGCTATAGAAAAAGTAATTTATTCAAAAGATATAGTTTTTTCTGATTGCGAGAATTTTTAAAAAATAGCTAAATCCGCCATTTTCTTGCTTAAAATACAGACATTGAGTAAAATCGTCAACCAAGGCTTTCATAAATACCGTTTGCCAACTTACTCAACAAAAAAAGTAAAAAAGGGTTGCAATGAATTGTGGTATCCAGACAAACTTACTTTTAAATATGAGAAATGGCTGGAAGGGAAAAAACATTGCAGTAAAATCGTCAACAAATCGGCTACAAGAATACCGTTTTCCAACTTGGTAAACAAGAAAGTGAGCAAGTGTTGAAAAAATTGCAAGGGATTGTGGTATTCAGACATACTTTTTGTGAATATGATATGGCTGAGGAGGAGAACAGAAGAAATAACTTGCAATAACCTTACAATAGTTATGTTATGTGGTTTTAAGATATGATTCAGTTCTCAAATTTTATGATTTATTAATTTGATTTAATTTTGAGTATGATTAATAAGTTTTGAAAACGATTCTTATTCTTCCTCCAATTAAATGATTAATTTTCTTGTAATTAATCGATTGTTTATATAATTAATTCATTTTTTAATAATTAATTCAAGTTCTACATACTTCATTCAATGACAATGCTTGGATAACTGAACTCAAAATCCCTTTATTGTGTCGATATGGGGCGCACAGAGCAGAGAAAAAAGAAAATGAGGAGGAAAAAATAGAAGGAGGAATCAGAGATGGAGAAGGAAGAAGAAGAAAAAGAAGAAATTGAAAAGAAGAAAAGTAGAAAGATGAATTAATCAATTTTGAATAAAAATCAGAACGACAAGAAAACTGACGAAAATAACTGCTCAATACGGACTTGTGTAAGCCATAAAAACTAAATCGATTGTGATGATGATGATGATGATGATGATGATGATGATGATGATGATGATGATGGTGATGATGGTAATAAAGATGATGGTGGTGGTGATGATGATAATGATGATGATGATGATGATGATGATGATGATGATGATGATGATGATGATAATGGTGATGAAGATGATGATGATGATGATGATGATGATGATGATGATGATGATGATGATGATGATAGGAATGAAGATGGTGATGGTGATGAAGATGGTGGTGGCGATGATGAAGATTTTGATAATGATGATGTAAATGAAAATAATGGTGATAAAAAGAATGACGACGACGATGATAATGATGAGGTAACAAAAATAACAATATTAAGAGTAATACAAAAAAATATTTGTTTGTTATATGAATAAACCACACAAATATCGAAAACAATAAAAAAGAAAGAAAAAATAATAATAAAAATACTAATAAGCCGAATAAAAATAGAACTGAAAGGAAACAAGATGGTGGTGATCAAAAGTGTTGGTAGCGGGAGCGAAAGAGCTGTTGCAGACTGCTCATCACGCTGAAGTAGGCCACCACCACCGCTGCCACCACCACGCTCCCCGCCAAAACTGCTTGGTGGTGGTGATAAAAAAACTTTTATTCATTTATTATTATTTATATTATTATTAGTAGTAGTAGTATTGGTAGTAGTAGAAGTAGTAGAGTAGTAGTAGTAGTAGTAGTAGTAGTAGTAGTAGTAGTAGTAGTAGTAGTAGTAGTAGTAGTCGTCGTAGTAGTAGTAGTGGTGGTAGTAGTATTAGTATTAGTAGTAGTAGCAGTGGTGCAATAAAAGTATGTGTCGGCGCCTGTGGCATGATGATTGACCCAGCCCGCTGTAAAGTATGACTGGGCAAGCCCAGGTTCGAGCTTTTGAATAGGCAGCTCAACTAAAGTATAGTCGCCGTTCTAGAGTACCCAGTCATCTGCCCATATCTACCCCACAGCGAGTAAAACCGTTTCCACGCGAACGCTCGTGAGCATAATGATAAAGGGCGCATTAAAAATCTATCGATAATAGTAGATAAAATTAATTATAATTTTTATTTTAATAAGTATTAATCTTATTATTTGTGGTTCTATTTTATTTTTTCATAGTCCTTATGGAATGAAATCCAGTCAGACGCAAAGCCTTAGTAGCAGGGAATAAAATGCCGGTCAAGGCGGTGAGAGCGCCGGATTCTCACCTATAAACCACTGAGAAAAAAACAAAAAGATTAATATTCTTTTGTTACTACCATTTTATAAAAAGTAATATAAAATTTAGACTATTCATAATTATTTCATTTCGAAACTTTGTGGGGTTAATGCCACTACAATAATATTCGTTTTTATATTATTTCGACGGTTTGCCAAGTTCTGTGTTATTTCCAACGTTTGTCTGGAGTTGGTTTGATTCAATAAAGAGTATAATAAAAAGATTATATTTTACTCATTAGCGTCAAGTACTTTAAGTGAAAGAAACTAGGGCATTTAAAAAATAAAACATCCATGAATGTTAAAAAGAAAAGGAAAAAAATATAAAGACTAACGGATGGGTTTAGTGTAGGTGTATGAGGTGGATTGGTGAGTGGCTTGGTGACGGTCCTGGAAGAGATCAATGACAGGGGAGAAGGAGGAAGAAGAGGAGGAGGAAGATGCAGTGAGGCAGTGTTGTCTGTTCTGATTATTGAAGCCACCCATTACCTCATCCATGTTTGACTCGCTCTCCAGCTTGGTGGTGTCTGTAGTGGTGTAGTGGTTGTTGTGGCTGTGGTGGTGGTGTCTGATTCGGTGGTCATGGTGGCTGAAATGGTGGAGTGAATGATGCTGATAGCGATTGAGAAGGGGATAAGGACGATGAGGATGAAAATAGGAAAAAAAAATGGTGGTAAGGCGATGATGACGATAGGCAACACAACGCCCACCAACAACAACTACCAGGGAATGTTTCGCAAGAATAGACGATGGTGCTTTGGTCAGCTGGAATGCCCAGAACCTCCGAAAACCGCTTGGAACTGTCTGCCATGGCCTCCTCCTGGAAGAGGTAGTCGCACAGCTGCAACATCACTGAGTGGTCCGTGGGTGCCTTGTGCAGCGAGACAAACACCCGGATTGGTGACTCGTACACCAGCTGGATATCGCCTAGAAGAAGAAAAAGGAGGAGAAAATGGAGCAAAAAAATGAAGAGAAGGAGGAGAAGAAGGAAGAAGAAAAAAAAAAGGCAGAAAAAGGAGGAAGAAAAAGGAGGAAGAAAAAAAAAGAAAGAGGACAAAATGAAAGAAGAGGAAGAGGATAAGGAGAAGGAAGAAGAGAAGGAAAATGAAGAAGAAAAGAAAGAAAATAAGAAAGAAGAAAAGTAGAAAAAAAAAAGAGGAGAGAGGCTCAATGAAATTAAGTGGTTGGAGGAGAGAAGGAATGAAGCCCTTACTCTGGTCCTCCTCCGACTGGATGAGATCTTGGCACACGAACTCACAACGAGTCAACAACGACCTCATCACGTCCACCTTCAACGCCTGCATTGGAGGTGTAGTTGTTAATATGGTAGCAGCTTACCCCAATGAAAGACTAGCATACCACCACCACAACCACAATAACCACCACGATCACAAAAACCACCACCACAGGACCGACCTTGAGAGCCTGTGAGAAGGTCATCTTGCGATGCACAAAAGCCCTTCCAGCCACCATGCCGTGCACCATGATGCGAGCCCTGCACCGCTGCACCTGGGCACTCTCCAGTGGCTGTTGCATGTCCTTCGACTGTGGTGAGGTGTGGTGTGATGCGGTATGGTGTGGTAATAGTGATAATGATAGTGGTGGTTGATGAAAATACAAATCACATACACACACACACACACACACACACACACACACACACACACACACACACACACACACACACACACACACACACACACACACACACACACACACACACACACACACACACACACACACACACACACACACACACACACACACACACACACACACACACACACACACACACACACACACACACACACACACACACACACACACACACACACACACACACACACACACACACACACACACACACACACACACACACACACACACACACACACACACACACACAAAAACTAACCATGTTACAGATGAGCTCGACTTTCAGGTCAGTACCCGCATCACGACCTTTTTTGCTGCCCCCACCACCACCATCTCCATTCCCTCTCACTCCCACCCTCTCTTTCAACGCCTCCATACTCATGTTTTGTATCTTCTTCTCCTCCTTCTTTTTCACCTTTATAAAACTTCCATCCTCATCTTCCTCCTTCTCATCATCACCCATCTCTACCAACTCTCCACGCAACAACACATCAGCCTCCTTGATCTCTGTCAGCTCTTGTTCCAGACCCTTCTGTGCTCCAGGGTAAATGCGTGGATGTTTAAGAAGATGTACAGTTTCAACATTTTGTGCAACCAATTGTTTGAATAATTTTTGAAAAATATCTATGAGGTGCTTGTACGTGTGGTTTAGTTATTACTATGTCATATAATAGTTCCCGAGCTGTTTGGAAAATTCACTCATTTATATTCTTCAACTGCGGATCCACAAAAACTACTCAAACAACTAGAAAACTAAAACAGCCTCAAATCACACACAAACTACCCCCCTCACACACACCTTTAAATTTTTCCCACAGCACTATACAAAAACAACCCACACACAATCAACCTTCTGACACTCACACAAACACAACCCCACACAAACACAAACTTCACTCACACCCACCCACACAAAACCACCCACACAAACATAGCCCCCCACAAACACAATTCCACACAAACACAAACCCACACACATCCACCCACACAAACACAACCTCACACACACCCACCCACACAAACACAACCCCATACACACCCACCCACACAAACACAACCCCATACACACCCACCCACACAAACACACACACATCGAGGGTGTTCTCGAGGGACTGGTCGTGTTGATCCCTCGCCACATAGATGAGTCTCTTCATCAGCAGTTCTGTAGAGATGCTCACGAAGCAGTCTGAAAGCTTCTGGTACTTCCACTCCGCTGGACTCCCCAGGCCCTGTGTGTGTGTATGTGTGTGTGTGTGTGTGTGTGTGTGTGTGTGTGTGTGTGTGTGTGTGTGTGTGTGTGTGTGTGTGTGTGTGTGTTTGTGTGTGTGTGTGTAAGATGAGAAAAAAGTGGTTTTGTGCTTGTGCGCCCAAGTATGATTATGTGTGTATTACTACCAATAATAGTAATAACAATATTATCATTAATACATCCAATTATTATTATTAATAATACATCCAACAAGAGTTACTTTTGGGTCCGTTATGTCGAAACTTCTGCACGTTAACCTTGAATGGGTGCATATTTCTAAAGTGAACAATGATTGATATATCTTCTCATTTTTAACTGATCAAAAATTAAATTTTTTCATAATTAATTTGTTTATTAATTAAATAATATGAAACTCCCTTTTTTCGTTAACTTAACTCTAAAAAGTAAATGTTAGCTAATTCATGAAAAGTTAAATTAAATTATTGAATTGAAAAATCCCATAATATTTCTTTCTTTTAATTCTTTTAACCAATCGCTTCCCTCAGTCACAACTCTTTCTCCCACTCCTTTATCAGTGATAAGTGGGAATAAATCCTTAATCAGTGATAAGTGGAAATGAATTCTTAATCAGTGATTAGTGGGAATGAATCCTTAATCAGTGATTAGTGGAAATGAATCCTTAATCAGTGATAAGTGGGAATGAATCCTTAATCAGTGATAAGTGGAAATGAATCCTTAATCAGTGATTAGTGGGAATGAATCCTTAATAAGTGATTAGTGGGAATGAATCCTTAATCAGTGATTAGTGGGAATGAATCCTTAAGCAGTGATTAGTGGAAATGAATCCTTAATCAGTGATTAGTGGGAATGAATCCTTAATCAGCGATAAGTGAAAATGAATCCTTAATCAGTGATTAGTGGGAATGAATCCTTAATAAGTGATTAGTGGGAATAAATCCTTAATCAGTGATTAGTGGGAATGAATTCTTAATCAGGGATTAGTGGGAATGAATCCTTAATCAGTGATTAGTGGGAATAAATCCTTAATCAGTGATAAGTGGGAATGAATCCTTAATCAGTGATTAGTGGAAATGAATCCCTAATCAGTGTTTAGTGAAAATGAATTCTTAATCAGTGATTAGTGGTAATGAATCCTTAATAAGTGATTAGGGGGAATAAATCCTTAATCAGTGATTAGTGTAAATGAATCCCTAATCAGTGTTTAGTGGGAATGAATCCTCAATCAGTGATTAGTGGGAATGAATCCTTAATAAGTGATTAGTGGAAATGAATCCTTAATCAGTGATTAGTGGGAATGAATCCTTAATAAGTGATTAGTGGGAATGAATCCTTAATAAGTGATTAGTGGGAATGAATCCCTAATCAGTGATTAGTGGAAATGAATCCCTAATCAGAGTTTAGTGGGAATAAATCCTTAATAAGTGATTAGAGGGAATGAATCCTTAATAAGTGATTAGTGGAAATGAATCCTTAATCAGTGATTAGTGGGAATGAATCCCTAATCAGTGATTAGTGGAAATGAATCCCTAATCAGTAATTAGTGGAAATGAATCCCTAATCAGTGTTTAGTGGGAATAAATCCTTAATAAGTGATTAGAGGGAATGAATCCTTAATAAGTGATTAGTGGAAATGAATCCTTAATCAGTGATTAGTGGGAATGAATCCTTAATAAGTGATTAGTGGAAATGAATCCCTAATCAGTGATTAGTGGAAATGAATCCCTAATCAGTGTTTAGTGGGAATAAATCCTTAATAAGTGATTAGAGGGAATGAATCCCTAATCAGTGATTAGTGGAAATGAATCCCTAATCAGTGATTAGTGGAAATGAATCCCTAATCAGTGTTTAGTGGGAATAAATCCTTAATAAGTGATTAGAGGGAATGAATCCTTAATAAGTGATTAGTGGAAATGAATCCTTAATCAGTGATTAGTGGGAATGAATCCTTAATAAGTGATTAGTTTGAAGGAATCCTTAATAAGTGATTAGAGGGAATGAATCCTTAATCAGTGATCAGTGGAAAAAAATCATTAATCAGTGATAAAAGGGAATTGCGTCTTAATCAAAGATAAGTGGTTGAATGGGGCAGGAAGAAGTACTTGTGGGTGGTTGAACAGATGTGTAAAAGGACTCGGTCGTTGTGGGTGTGAGGGACTCTGATAACCCCATCAAACTTGCCTATCACCTTGTATGAACTGTACAACAACTGAGGTGATGGTGGTGGTAGTGGTAGTAGAAAAGGAAGAATTATGGTGGTGGAAAAGTGGTGATGGTGGAATGATAGTTTAAGAAAAATGGTAAGGACTTTGGTATTTAGAAGGTGGTGGCTTTAATGTTGTGTGGCGTTTCTTAGAAACTTTGTGGTGTCGTTATGGTTGCAAAATAAGTAAGTTTCTTAGTGCTTTTGGAATAATGAATACTACAAGTGAATAAATGTGAAAAACAAAATTTAATGAGATTAAAAGGTTGATAGTTTGATTGTGTTCAGAGGTTTTCGAACCTGTTTGTAATGGTGGTATGAAAATTCGAAATTGTCTGAAGAAGTGAAAACCACCAGGCCCAAGATGTCCATACCTCCTGTCAATAGCTGCCTCACCTGTAGTTTATTTTTATTAATTTTTAAAAATTTCTGAAGTTTTTTTCCATGTTTATATGAAAATTTTTTATTCATTCTAAATTTTAATTAAAAGGTTTGACTTTTGATTTTTATTTTAATAGAAAATAATTTCAACTATGCAAATTTATTAACACCAGCTAAAAAGTTGTTTATATTTGAATGCATTCCAATTAACTTTGGAACAATCACCCTTAACACAGTCACCTGTCTTGAATGAGTCAGCAAGGCATTTGTCAAAAGCTTTTCAGAACTGAAGTTTGTGGCAGCTCTTCCATCCACAAAGGGGGCTCGGACAAGGTGAAGCACATAATCTTTACTTGCCGAAAACTAAAAAAAAAGTAAAGAAACTTATGATTTAATGAGCTACTAAATCAATATTTTAGCTATATTTTAATAAAATCCAGCTGTTTTTATTTTTTATATGAATAAAAGCATGAATAATATTAACTATTAAGTTATCGACTGGATAAAATTTTCAAAAGTTTAAATTTTTAGTTTTGATTTTTTCGATTAAGAAAAAACTGAAATAGTTTTATATGCTAAAAGTTCATATGTGGCAGTATATTGGTCTCTAGAAAACAGGTACAAAATAATATATTAGAAAAGTAAAAACTACAGACCTGTCCTAATATTAAACCAACATTTGTGAGTTCTAGATTATTTTCATCGAAAACGGTATTTAATATTTCTTTGACTTTTAAATCGGCTACATAGATCTTTACCATTTTTAATGGTTTGACTAAAAATCTTTTCAAAAGTATTCAAAAGGTTGTTAGCATATTCAAAATGATTAAAAAATAAATTGAATAAAAATTATAAAAAAATTTAGATTAAATCTTTGGTGCATCAAATTGTATTATAAAGTAACTAATTAATTTCTTTTTTAAATTAACTTTTAACACTAACTAATGCTCCGGAAAAAAATCTGTACACATAAGAGAACAGTTATTAATATATATATATATGTATATATGTATGTATTTCATAGTATACAGGTATAAATATATACAGCCGTAGTTAATTAGTAGGTTAAATTTGAATTCTATCGACGGCTCCGTCTCCGTGAATCCTGCTTTCAAATTTTTTAAATGATTTCGATTGAACGACTCAAACTTGGATCTCAATAAAGCGAGTTTTCTCCCTTTTTTTCATTTTTTAAAAATCGTTTTGAAGTATAAAATAATCTTTCTCGTTCGAGTACGCTGAGCGGTTGTTCATCATTTACCTATGTAATCTATTTTTTTGACTTACAAACTTAATAGATGAGATTTCGAGTGAAAGATGTTTTTTTGAAAAAGTATATTTCAAAATTTACAAAAAATACTATGTTTTTACTATTATTTTATTCAAAGTATATATATGAATAAATGGGTTTTCCCATTTCAATTATGTATACTTGACTACTTTTTCAAAACCACAGAATGGACTATAAAACAGTTCAATCAACAATACATTGTAGTTTAATCATTTGAGAGGGCTAATTATGCAATCTTCAGAAGCTCTGACACTCATAGTTACACCACTGCACTCAGGTAGCATGTACATCAAGTAGCAGCCCCACAACCTTTTCTGTTTTTCAAAGCACATCCAAGCAACACATTTAAATCCTTAATACATCATCAATATAATAAAGTATAATCAAATTTCATGATATTATTATTAAAAATTAACTATCTTACTAAAAATTAAATGGTTGATAAAGAGGGGGATATTCTTGAGAGATTTAAGCTTCTAATGAGAGTGATTCATCAAATAACCCACCTACAAGTTCATTAAACCAATGGGGTTAATGATAGTAATAAAAGCTTTAGCCACACAGATGAGCCATTGTGAATTGCTTATTGTTTTCTTTTGTAGCAGCACACAGTTGTTATTGAATTGTTGACAACACTGCAACAGTGTGAATAACAAGAAAATATCACAAAACAAGCTATCAAAAACATTCACTGACTTTTGTTCAATTTCAATGATTGCGCTACGTGCAAAAACATAACAATAACAATAAAATAATACAACTATCTTAATGAAAATAGCAATAAAAAAATAGAATGACCATAACAACAATATCAACAAGAAAATACAATGACCATAATATTAATAAGAGAATAAAAATATTTTAATAGTGATAACGGAACAAAAGTAACATAGTATCAATAAAATTATAACAATAACATAAAAACAATGAAAACAAAAATAAAAATCATAACAATAGCTCAATAAGTTTTTAACAACCATAAATAATTAACTAGAAGCATAAAAAACAATAACAAGAATAGAAAACAATGACTCAATAAATAATAATAATAAAAAATAGCAATGAAACGAAAAAAAATAAAATTGAGCAAAAAAATGAAAACGTTATGGTAGTAATGACATGTAAAAATAACTTACTCATGATTTACAAAAATAACGTCATAAAAATATCAAACTAATCAAAAATAACAATATTAATAAAAATAACAACATTAATAACAATAACCTCAAAACTCTACGGGGTTAATGCCACTACAATACTATTCGTGCCTTGTATTGTATTGTATTGTATTGTATTGTAATAACATAAGCAATAAAATTTTGTCAACAAAGGCATGACAAAAGAATACAAATTCCTCGTGTAAAAAATTCATTAAAATTTTTTTGTATGGCCCACTTTACTACTACTACCTTGAGCTTTTGTACTAGTATTGTTAGGTCAGTAGTAATAGTTCCAGTGCTACTATCATCGCCGCTGTTACTACTACGAATACTACTAATACTTCTATTACCGCTACCACCACCACTAATACAACTTCACGGCAAAGGTTACTTACTTATTCATGCTATTGTGTCATCAAAGGGTTACAAAATTTAAAAATTAAAATTTAGACTTCAACCATTTCTCGAAAATAAAGTCTTGAAACGCAAAAAATTTCGGTTCATTGACAAGAAGTCATTTCCATTTTTTTTATTTTGTCGCTCTTTATTCTTCTTTCTCATCAAATCATCATCAGCTTCTTCTTCTTCTTCGTCTTCTTTTTCTTCTTTTTCTTCTTCTCCTCTTCCTTCTTTTTCTTCTTCTTCTTCTTCTTCTTCTTCTTCTTCTTCTTCTTCTTCTTCTTCTTCTTCTTCTTCTTCTTCTTCTTCTTCTTCTTCTTCTTCTTCTTCTTCTTCTTCTTCTTCTTCTTCTTCTTCTTCTTCTTCTTCTTCTTCTTCTTCTTCTTCTTCTTCTTCTTCTTCTTCTTCTTCTTCTTCTTCTTTTTCTTCTTCTTCTTCTTCTTCTTCTTCTCTTCCTTCTTTTTTCTTCTTCTTCTTCTTCTTCTTCTTCTTCTTCTTCTTCTTCTTCTTCTTCTTCTTCTTCTTCTTCTTCTTTGTTCTCATCAAAAAGTTAAACTCTATTCTAATGATCTGACAGTTTTTTTTTAAGCTTCCAAACATCTTTCAGACCCATCATTACAGCCTTATTTGAGAGCTTCATGACAATTTCAATTCATGACAACCTTTTAACCACACTTTGACATTTCAAAAATTCGGTCACAACCTATATTTAAACGTTTTTAAATTGCTTACCTTATAAACACATTTTTCAAAAGTCTTCAAGCAGATCAAGGTAAACCTTGAAAACGTCACAAAACATGGCGAACCGGAACCTATGCAAACCGTAATGTTACAAAAAATATAAAGTGAAAATAAAATTCCAAATTGACTATTGAATCGATGAATTTCAAAAAGTCAGAATTTAATGATGCATTAACAATTACCAACTCCCTCCACTCTGAGGAATTAATAACCAGTAACCAAGAAACGTCACGACTGTTCGAGAACATTCCACGCATTCAAAAGGATTAAGATGGACGCTTCCGTTCCAAATTTAAATTGAACTTCTAAGCAGCCTTTCATCGCGGTCGTCGTTGTTGCTGTGGTGGTTATTGTGCTGATTTTGGTATTGTTGTTGTTTTTATTGTTCTTTTTTTGGTATTGTTTTGGTATTGTTTTAGTTGTTGTTTTTTTTGGTATTGTTGTAGTTGTTGTCGTTTTTGGTATTGTTTTAGTTGTTGTTGTTTTTGGTATTGTTTTAGTTGTTGTTGTTTTTGGTATTGTTGTAGTTGTTGTTGTTTTTGGTATTGTTTTAGTTGTTGTTGTTTTTGGTATTGTTTTAGTTGTTGTTTTTGGTATTTTTGTTGTTTTTTTTGTTGTCGAACCAGCAACGGTAATCTTGGAATGGGTGTTGATTTGTAGAATGAATTAAATTTAAGGGTATTTAATTGATCTGTTTGTTTATTTTTCAATCATTGAATAATCAACCATTCTATGAATAAGTTCTAATGCATTTTTTAATTTATAATTTACTCAAAACTTGAACACTTTAACAGACTTTTCGAAGCAGACGCCTTTGTGGCACTGTTCGCAACTTCAATGCAGGATGCAGCGTTGCCATTACTAAACATCCCAATGCGTCATTGGAAATAAACCTATCAACAAAATTAATTGTTTGATTAATTTATTTATTTAGTTATTGTCAATATTATTAATTAAAAGATTTTAAAAATAAAGAAAATAAAACTAAACAAAAAATTAATTAATTTGAAAAACTTTTAAAGGAACATTTTGAGCAAGAAAACTATCGAGAAGAAGATCCAAAACAGCATAATTCGATCAAAATAACCTCCAGTCGTGCTCCACAACGACAGGACACAAGCCAGCATCAACAATCTCATTAACGTCAACATTAACAACAACGTCAACATTAATAACAACGTCAACGTTAACAACAACATCAAATACATCAACAACAACACATCTACCGTCCAAAGCCAGCACGACGACACTTACATTCAACCTACCTTACCACTTCCACAACTGCTGAACCATGTTACGCTGTGATATCTTTGAGGTGTCGACCGACTAACGAGAAAAATCAAAAAAAATATACCACAAATTTTTAACAAGGTTTTTAATAAAAATAATTTTTCTAACGGAACTTCTAATGGTACAAAGGGTCTTTACTGAAGTGGTAAATATTTAAAAATAATTTTTAAATTTTTTGGACTATAGGTATACACAAACACTTTTAAACCTCCGGAAATATCAAACGACGAAAAAAAATTAACTGTATATATATTGAAAAAATTTAAAAAATATATATTAAAACAAAATATTTTTTTAAAAGCAGCCGCAAAAAAAATAAATAAACAAAATGATCAAAACACCACCAAACTATCTAATTTTCGGCTAGTTTCAGACAGTCAACAAAGTACGCTATATATATCCCTGACCTCATTGTCTCAAAGGTCAGATGTCTAAATATAAATCTTTTATGCCCTCGTCACCTTCTTCCGTTACTTCGAGTGAGTCATTTTACGTTGTTTTTGTTTTTGTTTTTTGTTGTTGTTTCGTGATGATTTGTGTACCATCAATGACGTTAGGATCAACGATTTTGTGTATAGATATGATTTTAATTAATAACAGAGATGATTATAATAATTGTAGTGATATTTTTAGTAACAAAAATAATTTAAAAATTAATTAAAAAAATATATATATATATAATTTGAAGTTGACAATCTGACATCACAAAGGGCTTTTCAAAACATGCATGAACACCGTGATTTTGTTTTCAGCACATCTTGACAGCACCAACTTAAAGACCTTCAATACATTGGTCTTGAAGTTTTCGTGAGCAGCACTGCTGTTCAATGTTTTTTGTTTCATTGTGTTATTCTGTTCTTTTGGGGTAAATGAAATTGTGATTTTATAGAATAAAGTTGTATTTTATTGTATTGTATTTTATTTTATTGGGTCTTATTGTTTTGTATTTTGTTGAGTCATGCATTAAATTTTATTGTGTTTATTGTATTCAATTGTGTCTTTCAATCTATAGTTTTGTATCTCATTAGTTTGCGATGCACACAAGCAGTCAACTCGCCTCCATCTCGCCGGCATTGATTTCGTGTGTTTACAGGGTGTATCTTGTGAAAGGTGGCTACGAGTATATAACATCTGTTATTGCTTTTGTAGGTGCGTGCTTGTGTGTGCGTGTGTGTGTGTGTGTGTGTGTGTGTGTGTGTGTGTGTGTGTGTGTGTGTGTGTGTGTGTGTGTGTGTGTGTGTGTGTGTGTGTGTGTGTGTGTGTGTGTGTGTGTGTGTGTGTGTGTGTGTGTGTGTGTGTGTGTGTGTGTGTGTGTGTGTGTGTGTGTGTGTGTGTGTGTGTGTGTGTGTGTGTGTGTGTGTGTGTGTGTGTGTGTGTGTGTGTGTGTGTGTGTGTGTGTGTGTGTGTGTGTGTGTGTGTGTGTGTGTGTGTGTGTGTGTGTGTGTGTGTGTGTGTGTGTGTGTGTGTGTGTGTGTGTGTGTGTGTGTGTGTGTGTGTGTGTGTGTGTGAGTGTGTGCGTGCGTGCGTGCGTGCGTGTGTGTGTGTGTGTGTGTGTGTGTGTGTGTGTGTGTGTGTGTGTGTGTGTGTGTGTGTGTGTGTTTGTGTGCGTGCGTTAAGACATTAACTGTTCAATAACAAAAGTAACAATGACAATAATAATAATAATAATAATAATAATAATAATAATAATAATAATAATAATATTTACAAAAACAAAATGCAATAACAATGTATACATTTTGCTTCTATTCAGAGACATTAACAATGCCTCGATGACATACGTCGCTAGCAGCCCTTATCTCTCTTGGTCGTCTCAAACTCAACCTTCAAAATGAACATAAATAACTATTACAGGAATTATTCAATCCAGCGTTGATTTTCATGCTTGATTTTATTAAATTATGATTACCTAAAAATTTAAATTCACTTTTAATTACAGTCACGGGTATAATTTCATAAAAAGTTCTCTTTTAGTGCCATAGCTCAGGCCTTCAAGACCACTCAATGGTCAACTGAAGTTTATAAGTTATGATGCTTCGGATAATTCAGATATGATATAGTGCTTTCGACAATCATAACCACAACAGCATAAGGTCGTCATCGTCATCATCATTATTGTCAATCATCATCATCATCATCATCATCCTCGTCATCATTATCATTCTCATCCTCATCAGTACCCTCATCGTTGTCATCATCATCATCATCATCATCATCATCATCATCATCATCATCATCATCATCATTTTCGTCTTCATCATCATCGTCGTCATCATCATCATCATCATCGTCGTCGTCATCATCATCATCATCATTATCATCATCTTCATCATCATCGTCGGCATCATCATCATCGTCGTCATCATCATCATCATCATCATCATCATCATCATCATCATCATTATCATCGTCGGCATCATCGTCATCACCACCACACTCTTAATGGATAGGAGGGCTCTTTTTCCCACTGTATAAGAGTTCTGACAAGGACTTAAACCTCATGTGGCTCTTAATTAGCTCACTCTTCTCTTTTACGCATCCACACACACAGACATACACATACACAGAAGATCACGTACACACATTCACACACACACACACACACACACACACACACACACACACACACACACACACACACACACACACACACACACACACACACACACACACACACATTTAAACCCATATACACAACCAAATACATGCAGTAATGAAGAAAAACAAGAAAACACTCACACTTCTAGGTCACTTTCATACACATGAATATTTAATCACGGTGAAAGATTAACACAAGTATTTGTAGTATTGAGGTATTGAGATGATCGGTATTGATTGCTCTTGCGTTTATATAGAGGCGTGCTGGGTAGGGTGGAGGAAGGCAAGAGCCTTGAACAGTTTAAAAACATTTATTGTTGTTGTTGCTGTTGTAATAAAAACAGTTCACATCAGGTCTTCGTACGGCACAGCACACGGGATAGCTCACATCGGTGTTATATGTTTAAGTTATGCGCTGTTGTTATACGTTGAAATTGTCTTTAAGGTTATAAGTTTTTTACCACCACTGTATGTCAGCTTTGTCTCAGCGTTATACGCTACCGAGGCTTATGTTATTCGAAAGCTGTTGAATTGAACGGGCCATAAAGTAGATTATTGAAAAGCTCTGATAATTAAATATAAATGATTATAATCTTCATTACTTATGGCGTTTCGTCTGAAATAATACATCACCTCAAGCGAATCTGATTGCACGCTCAAACTATCGTCTCCTCCAAACTATCGTCT
>OX387252.1:3699586-3734586 GCA_947562095.1 Branchellion lobata | reverse complement strand
GATGATGATGATGATGATGATGATGATGATGATGATGATGATGATGATGATACATGCCGTCCTAATGAGATATGATACAAAATTAAGAAAAAATTACCGTGTTAATGAGATATTCAGAAAATATAATTTAACTGACAATTTTACCAAATATTATGCTGAGAAAATGTTTTTTTTATTAATGAAAGGATTTACACCTAAGAATAATAATTGTTATATTAATAAAATTAATAATATTAAAAACGAAAAAAAATTTATTACGTCCCCAATAATGTTCTCATAACCCATGTTAGTGGTGCTTGATGTGAGAAGAGTTGGCTTTATGTGATACTTAAAAGTTATGTTGTTACAGTTTTTGGGAATATATAAATTATTGCCTCTTCATTAATTATTAGATAGCAATTAAAATTTCGGAAATTAAAGTAATTTTTATCTCAAGGAGAAAATGTTTTGAAAGCTTTTATCGACAATTGCTGGCTGTGTAGAAATGTCAGGCTAATGTTTTCTAGGTTTTTAAAAGCTCATTTCAAGGATTCATATGAATTTATAAAAGTTACTATTAATTCGTTGACTTGATAAACAGTGGCTGAACAATTAATTGAAATAGCTAAAAATTACCAGAAATTGTTGATAATGCAGACAATTATTGAAAATTCAGGTGATTCCTCACTCTTTACCTATTTTTCAAGGCGAAGAGTATTTTATCGGCATTTATAGCGTTTTGTGGACCGGGTCTAATAATCTATGAAACTTTGCAGTTAGTTTAGTACTTTTAGTTAAGTACTTGTTTTATCTTCCTCAGGGTCCTGCTCTCTACTGTACCAACGATGCTGTGTTTACTGAGGAAGACTGGACAGGGGTAAGGGAGAGAAGAAGGAAAAAGTTGAAGAGGGAGAGGAGGAGGAAGAGGAAGAGGAGGTGGAGAAGGAGGAGGAGGAGGAGGAGAAGAAAAAGCAGAAAAAGAGGATGATGGATAGTTAGCTCTGTACACCATCCTAAAGTTTATATTGAATACATTGTTTTACGTTGCTGTGGAATTTCGAATATTGCTGCAACCCTTCCGAATATTTCTGCAACATTCAAACGCAGCATTTTGTTGCACAGGTGAGGATGTTGTCGCAGTCAGTCAAGCCTGAAGACCCCTTCAAAATCGGTCGCCATGGCAACGGGTTTAAATCGGTCTTCCATCTTACAGGTTCAAGATCATTTTTTTCAACTTTTTTGTGTTGAATGAAATTTTATTTTTTATTTAAGTTAACTTTTTTTCCGTTTTTTAAAGTGTATTTTCCACCTCAACATTTTTCTCGTTTTCACCACCACATTGACCAGCCCCACTAAACTACCACTACCCACCGCACCACCACACCACACCAATCAACAACTCCACCACTCAGACCTACCTTGCATGTTGAGTGGAGACCGATTGGCGATAATCGATCCGTTGCAGAAAGCTTTCGAGGCATCTAGCTATTCCGTCTCACTCACTCACAACTCTTCCCTTTACAACACGCTGCGAGACCAGGTGGAACCCTACATGGGCGTAGCGGGATGTGACAGCGAAGTGTTCGGAAGAGGGTTTTACCAGGGAACCATCTTCAGACTACCTCTCAGGAACAAACCCTCACAACTCTCTTCTCTTTCGTACTCTAAGGAAAAGGTGGGTGTTTGGTGGATTTTCTAGTTTTATTAGTTGTTTGTTTTGTCATTTTTGTTTATATTCAGTTTTTTCCAAAAGTTTAATGTTTGTTTTATTTTGTTGAAATATGCATTTTTTAATAATTATTTTGCTGTTCTCATTTAATTTTATGCTTTTTACAAGTTCTATTAATGCCTTTTCAATTTTTTTTATTTTTTCCCTTCCTCTCTCACTTCATTTTCCTTCTCTTCTTCCTCCTTTTTCTCTCTTTTCCTCTTTTTCTTTTTCTTCCTCCTCCTTCTCTTTCTTCTCTTCCTCCTCTTCCTTCTCGTCTTCCTCCTCCTCCTCTTCTTCCTCCTTCTCCTCCTCCTTCTCCTCCTCCTCCTCCTCCTCCTCCTTCTCCTTTTCCCCCTCCTCTTCCTCCTCCTTCTCCTCTTCTTTCTCCTCCTTCTCTTTTTTCTCTTCCTCTTCTTCCTTCTTCTCCTCCTCCTCTTCCTTCTCCTCCTCCTCCTCCTCTTCCTCCTCCTCTTCCTCCTCCTCCTTCTCTTCCTCCTCTTCCTCCCCCTCCTCCTCCTCCTTCTCCTCTTCTTTCTCCTCTTTCTCCTCTTCCTTCTTCTCCTCCTCCTTCTCCTCCTCCTCCTCCCCTTTCTCCTCCTCCTCCTCCTCCTCCTCCTACTCCTCCTCTTCCTCTTCCTCCTTTTCTTCCTCCTCCTTTTCTTCCTCTTCCTTCCCCTCCTCCTTCTTCTCCTCCTCCTCCTCCTTCTCTTCTTCTTTTTCCTCCTTCTCTTCTTCTTTTTCCTCTTTCTCTTTTTTCTCTTCCTCATCTTCCTTCTTTTCCTCCTCCTCCTCCTTCTCCTCCTCCTCTTTCTCCATCTCCTCCTCCTCTTCCTTCTTTTCCTCCTCCTCCTCCTCCTCCTCCTCCTCCTCCTCTTCCTCCTCCTCCTTCTCTTCTTCTTTCTCCTCTTTCTCCTCTTCCTCCTTCTCCTTTTCCCCCTCCTCTTCCTCCTCCTTCTCCTCCTCTTCCTCCCCATCCTCTTTCTCTTTCTCCTCCTCTTTCTCCTCCTTCTCCTCTTCCTCCTTTTTCTCCTCCCCTTCCTCCTCCTTCTCCTCCTCCTCCTCCTCCTCCTCCTCTTCCTCTTCCTCCTCCTTCCCCTCCTCCTCCTTCTCCTCTTTTTTTTCCTCCTTCTCCTCTTCCTTTTCTTCCCTCTCCTTCTCTTCCTCCTTCTCCTCCTTTTCCTCCTTCTTTTCTTCCTTCTCCTTCTTCTTTTTCTCACTTCTTCCCCCATTTTTCCTCTTTTTCATCTTTCTCCTCCTCCTCCTTTTTTTCCTCTTTTTTCTATTTTTCATCTTTTTTCTCTTTTTCTTCCTTCTTTTTCTTCTCCTCATCATCCTCCAGGTCTACAAGATGTTCGAGGCGTTGGAGAAGGAGGCTCACCTCATGCTTCTCTTCCTCACCTCCCTTTCCAGACTCTCCCTCATGGAAAAAGACCGTTCTGGCCACCTTCCCAGGATCCTCTTCAAGGCCGAGCTGGCGCCCTCTTGCCTTGATGAGGTAGTTCTCGTGCTCAAAAAAATTTCGATTTAGAGTCGTTTTTTTATTTCGTATAATCGAGATGATTAATATTATTTCGAGATTTTTTCTTTTCAATTCATATTTCAATTTCTGATTTTGATAAAAACTTTTTTTTAAGGTAAAGTTTGTTATAGCGCGCAATTTACAAACTAGGTTGCCTTAGAAGCGCTCAAGATCAATCGAGGGTTAGGTAAGGAAAGGTTTTGATGAAGATGAGTTTCCAATAGTTTACTAAAGCTCAACAACGAGGTTGATGAACGAAGGTTGTGTGGAAAAGAGCTTTATAGGTTAGAGGCAGTATGGAAAGAAGAGCGATGAGCGAAGAGGTTTGAGAAAATTGGCTGATGCAACAGGGGGCCGGATTGGGAGGATCTAAGTAATCCATGTGGGTGTCGAATAGAGAGAAGATCATGTAAGTAACCTGGCTGACCAGTGGTGAGAATATTTGCTAAAAACCACATCAATTTGAAGTTAGACCTTTGGGCAACAGGTAACCAGTGCAAGCAATTAAGACAGGCGCAAGAAGAACTGAAGAGGTCGGTCTGAGGAACAATTTTAGCAGCATGGTTTTAAAGGGATTGGAACTTTAAAAAAACGTAGGCTGGTAGACCACAAAGAAGAGAGTTGCAGTAGTCCAATCTTGGGATGAATAAGGAGACTGTGATAGTAACAGAAGAAGGTAGGGGCAAATATTTTCGTGCTCGTTCTATGGCCTTTATGCGGAAATTTGACGTTTGGATGGTGCGCGAGACGAAGCGACCAAAGTTGAGATTAAAGTCGAGAGAAACATCTAGAAATGTGATTTGTGAAAAAATCGTGAGAATAGTGCTATCTAGAGTAATAACACTAGGAAGGACTTGAAAAGCAAGGCAAGACTGCCAACAAACATAAACTCACTTTTGCTGGGATTTATTTTCAAAAGTTTCTGGAAAAACCAGTTAATAAGAATGGAAAAAACAGTCAGATATTGTGCCGAGACTGGGATTGAGGTTATCATAGGGTACGTCAAGGAAGAGACTTATCATCGGCGAACTGATGGAATGACAAGTAATGTTGCAGGATGGTTTCGCTAATACAAGATGTGTAAATATTTGGATGAATAATTTTATTTTTCGATTGTTACTTCGTATTTTCTTCTTTTTTTCGATTATAAATTTAATTTTTTGATTTTGAGTTACGATGCTTATCATTTTTTTTCTCGATTCTATTTTCAACTATTTTTTTTTTTCAATTTTTATTTTAATTTTTAAAAATGCTCGATTTTTTTTCAGAATTTTGATTTTATTGAAAGTTATTGATGAATATGGAACATACGGTAAAGCAATTCCATCCAGGTGATGAAAAAGAGAATGGAGTTTCGCAGAGATATCAAGGCATCTAGAGGAAAGAAGGTAATGATACAACCAACTATACAACTAAAAATACAACTAACCACATAACCAGCACCACCAGGTAACAACCTCATTCGAAATGACCATCCTGACGGAAAAGTATCTCACCTCCTCTAACACCCCTCTCAGGAAAACCTACAAGTCAGTGTTCCATGCAATACAACAGGATACAATACAATACAACACAATAAGAGAATTTGATACTAAAAAATACAATGTTATATTGAAAAATTAAATCAAATTTGAATTCGAATAATATTTCAACATTATTACTACAACTCCCAAAGCCACCAACACAACCAAAACACCCAATTAAATAACCACCACAATAACCACTAAAATAATCACCACAACAACAACCAAAATAACCACTGAAACAACCACAAAAATAACCACTACAACAACCACGAAAATAGCCACCACAACAACCACCAAAAGAACCACCACAACAACCACCACAGCAACCAAACGACCACCAAAATAACCACCACAACAATAACTAAAATAGCCACCACAAAAACCACCACAGAAACCACAACAACCACCAAAATAACCACCACAACAACCACCAAAATAGTCACCACAACAACCACCAAAATAACCACCACAACAACCAATAAAATAACCACCACAATAACCACTGAAATAATCACAACAACCACCAAAATAACCACTACAGCAACTACCAAAATAACCACTACAGCAACCACCAAAATAGCAACCACAACAACCACTAAAATAACCACCACAACAACCACAACAACCACCAAAATAACCACAACAATAACCACTGAAATAAGCACCACAACAACCACCAAAATAGCCACCACAACAACCACCTAAATAACCACCACAGCAACCATAACAACCATCAAAATAGCCACCATAACAACCATCAAAATAACCGCCACAACAACCACCACAGCAACCACAACAACCACCACAACAACCACTAAAATAGCCACCACAACAACCACTAAAATAACCACCATAGCAACCACCAAATTAGCCACCACAACAACTACCAAAATAACCACCACAACAACCAGTAAAATAACCACCACAACAACCATCAAAATAACAACCACAACAACCACCACAGCAACCACAACAACCACTGAAATAACCACCACAGCAACCACCAAAATAGCCACCACAACAATCACCAAAATAACCACCACAAAAATCACTAAAATAACCACCACAACAACCACTAAAATAACCACCAAAAGAGCCACTACAACAACCACCAAAATAACCACCACAACAAGCACCACAGCAACCACAACAACCATCAAAATAACAACCACAACAACCACTACAATAACCACCACAGAAACCACCAAAATAGCCACCACAACAACCAACAAAATAACCACTACAACAACCACTAAAATAACCACCACAGCAACCACAACAACCACTGAAATAACCACCACAGCAACCACCAAATTAGCCACCACAACAACCACTAAAACAACCACCACAACAACCACTACAGCAACCACAACAACCACCAAAATAACCACCCCAATAACCACTAAAATGAGCACCACAACAACCACCAAAATAACCACCAAAATAACCACCACAGAAACCACCAATATAACCACCACAACAACCATCAAACTAGCCACCAACACAACCACCAAATAACCACCACAACAACCACTACAGCAACCACCACAACAACCACTAAAATAACCAACACAACAACCACTAAAATAGCCACCATAGCAACCACCAAAATAGCCACCACAACAACCACCAAAATTACCACCACAACAACCACCACAACAACCATTAAAATAGCCACCACAACAACCATCAAAATAACTGCCACAACAACCACCACAGCAACCACAACAACCACCACAACAACCACTAAAATAACCAACACAACAACCATTAAAATAGCCACCACAACAACCACTAAAATAACCACCATAGCAACCACCAAAATAGCCATCACAACAACCACCAAAATAACCACTACAACAACCACTAAAATAACCACCACAACAACCACCACAGCAACCACAACAAACACCAAAATAACCACCACAACAACCACTAAAATAGCCACCACAACAACCACTAATATAATCACCACAACAACCACCAAAATAACCACTACAACAACCATCAAAAAAACCACCAAATTAACCACAACAACAACCACCACAACAACCACCAAAATAGCCACTACAACAACCACCACAACAACAAATAAAATGACCACCACAATAACCACTAAAATAATCACAACAACCATCAAAAGAACCACCACAGTAACCACCAAAATAGCCACCACAACAACCACCAAAATAACTACCACAACAACCAATAAAATAACCACCACAATAACCACTAAAATAATCACAACAACCACCAAAATAACCACTACAACAACCACCAAAATAACCAACACAACAACCACAAAAATAACCACAACAACAACCATTAAAATAACCATCAAATTAACCACCACAACAACCACCAAAATAGCCACTACAACAACCACCAAAATAACCACCACAACAACCAATAAAATAACCACCACAATAACCACCAAAATAATCACAACAACCACTAAAATAACCACTACAACAACCACCAAAATAACCATCACAACAGACACCAAATAACTACCACAACAACAACCACCAAAATAACCACCACAACAACCATCAAAATTACAACCACAACAACCACCACCGCAACCACAACAACCACTAAAATAACCACCACAGCAACCACAACAACCACCACAACAACCACCAAAATAACCACCACAACAACCAGTAAAATAACCACCACAACAACCATCAAAATAACAATCACAACAACCACCACAGCAACCACAACAACCACTGAAATAACCACCACAGCAACCACCAAAATATCCACCACAACAATCGCCAAAATAACCACCACAAAAATCACTAAAAAAACCACCACAACAACCACTAAAATAACCACCAAAAGAGCCACTGCAACAACCACCAAAATAACCACCACAACAAGCACCACAGCAACCACAACAACCATCAAAATAACAACCATAACAATCACCACAACAACCACTAAAATAACCACCACAGAAACCACCAAAATAGCCACCACAACAACCAACAAAATAACCACTACAACAACCACTAAAATAACCACCACAGCAACCACCAAAATAGCCACCACAACAATCACCAAAATGACCACCACAAAAATCACTAAAATAACCACCATAACAGCCACTAAAATAACCGCCAAAAGAGCCACTAAAACAACCACCAAAATAACCACCACAACAAGCACCACAGCAACCACAACAACCATCAAAATAACAACCACAACAATCACCACAACAACCACTGAAATAACCACCACAGAAACCACCAAAATAGCAACCACAATAACCAACAAAATAACCACTACAACAACCACTAAAATAACCACCACAACAACCACCACAGCAACCACAACAACCACTGAAATAACCACCACAGCAACCACCAAATTAGCCACCACAACAACCACTAAAATAACCACTACAACAACCACTACAGAAACCACAACAACCACCAAAATAACCACCCCAATAACCACTAAAATGAGCACCACAACAACCACCAAAATAACCACCACAGAAACCACCATTATAACCACCACAACAACCATCAAACTAGCCACCAAGACAACCACCAAATAACTACCACAACAACCACTACAGCAACCACAACAACCACCACAACAACCACCAAAATAACCACCCCAATAACCACTAAAATAAGCACCACAACAACCACCAAAATAACCACCACAGAAACCACCAATATAACCACCACAACAACCATCAAACTAGCCACCAACACAACCACCAAATAACTACCACAACAACCACTACAGCAACCACCACAACAACCACCAAATAACCACCACAACAACCACTAAAATAACCAACACAACAACCACTAAAATAGCCACCATAACAACCACCAAAATAGCCACTATAGCAACCACCAAAATAGCCACCACAACAACCACCAAAATTACCACCACAACAACCATTAAAATAGCCACCACAACAACCATCAAAATAACTGCCACAACAACCACCACAGCAACCACTAAAATAACCAACACAACAACCGCTAAAATAACCACCACAGCAACCACCAAAATAGCCACCACAACAATCACCAAAATAACCACCACAAAAATCACTAAAATAGCCACCACAACAACCACTAAAATAACCACCAAAAGAGCCACTACAACAACCACCAAAATGACCACCACAACAAGCACCACAGCAACCACAACAACCATCAAAATAACAACCACAACAATCACCACAACAACCACTAAAATAACCACCACAGAAACCACCAAAATAGCCACCACAATAACCAACAAAATAACCACTACAACAACCACTAAAATAACCACCACAACAACCACCACAGCAACCACCAAATTAGCCACCACAACAACCACTAAAATAACCACCACAACAACCACTACAGCAACAACAACAACCACCAAAATAACCACCCCAATAACCACTGAAATGAGCACCACAACAACCACCAAAATAACCACCAAAATAACCACCACAGAAACCACCAATATAACCACCACAACAACCATCAAACTAGCCACCAACACAACCACCAAATAACCACCACAACAACCACTACAGCAACCACCACAACAACCACTAAAATAACCAACACAACAACCACTAAAATAGCCACCATAGCAACCACCAAAATAGCCACCACAACAACCACCAAAATTACCACCACAACAACCACCACAACAACCATTAAAATAGCCACCACAACAACCATCAAAATAACTGCCACAACAACCACAACAACCACTAAAATAACCAACACAACAACCACTAAAATAGCCACCACAACCAACACTAAAATAACCACCATAGCAACCACCAAAATAGCCACTACAACAACCACCAAAATAACCACCACAACAACCACTAAAAGAACCACCACAACAACCACCACAGCAACCACAACAAACACCAAAATAGCCACCACAACAACCACCAAAATAACCACCACAACAACCAATAAAATGACCACCACAATAACCACTAAAATAATCACAACAACCACCAAAATAACCACTACAACAACCACCAAAATAACCAACACAACAACCACCAAAATAACCACAACAACAACCATAAAAATAACCATCAAATTAACCACCACAACAACCACCAAAATAGCCACCACAACAACCAATAAAATAACCACCACAATAACCACTAAAATAATCACAACAACCACTAAAATAGCCACTACAACAACCACCAAAATAACCATCACAACAGACACCAAAATAACTACCACAACAACAACCACCAAAATAACCACTACAACAACCATCAAATAGCCACCACAACAACCATCAAAATAACAACCACAACAACCACCAACGCAACCACAACAACCACTAAAATAAACACCACAGCAACCACAACAACCACCACAACAACCACCAAAATAACCACCACAACAACCAGTAAAATAACCACCACAACAACCATCAAAATAACAACCACAACAACCACCACAGCAACCACAACAACCACTGAAATAACCACCACAGCAACCACCAAAATAGCCACCACAACAATCACCAAAATAACCACCACAAAAATCACTAAAATAACCACCACAACAACCACTAAAATAACCACCCCAATAACCACTGAAATGAGCACCACAACAACCACCAAAATAACCACCAAAATAACCACCACAGAAACCACCAATATAACCACCACAACAACCATCAAACTAGCCACCAACACAACCACCAAATAACCACCACAACAACCACTACAGCAACCACCACAACAACCACTAAAATAACCAACACAACAACCACTAAAATAGCCACCATAGCAACCACCAAAATAGCCACCACAACAACCACCAAAATTACCACCACAACAACCACCATAACAACCATTAAAATAGCCACCACAACAACCATCAAAATAACTGCCACAACAACCACCACAGCAACCACAACAACCACCACAACAACCACTAAAATAACCAACACAACAACCACTAAAATAGCCACCACAACCACCACTAAAATAACCACCATAGCAACCACCAAAATAGCCACTACAACAACCACCAAAATAACCACCACAACAACCACTAAAAGAACCACCACAACAACCACCACAGCAACCACAACAAACACCAAAATAGCCACCACAACAACCACCAAAATAACCACCACAACAACCAATAAAATGACCACCACAATAACCACTAAAATAATCACAACAACCACCAAAATAACCACTACAACAACCACCAAAATAACCAACACAACAACCACCAAAATAACCACAACAACAACCATAAAAATAACCATCAAATTAACCACCACAACAACCACCAAAATAGCCACTACAACAACCACCAAAATAACCACCACAACAACCAATAAAATAACCACCACAATAACCACTAAAATAATCACAACAACCACTAAAATAGCCACTACAACAACCACCAAAATAACCATCACAACAGACACCAAAATAACTACCACAACAACAACCACCAAAATAACCACTACAACAACCATCAAATAGCCACCACAACAACCATCAAAATAACAACCACAACAACCACCAACGCAACCACAACAACCACTAAAATAAACACCACAGCAACCACAACAACCACCACAACAACCACCAAAATAACCACCACAACAACCAGTAAAATAACCACCACAACAACCATCAAAATAACAACCACAACAACCACCACAGCAACCACAACAACCACTGAAATAACCACCACAGCAACCACCAAAATAGCCACCACAACAATCACCAAAATAACCACCACAAAAATCACTAAAATAACCACCACAACAACCACTAAAATAACCACCAAAAGAGCCACTACAACAACCACCAAAATAACCACCACAACAAGCACCACAGCAACCACAACAACCATCAAAATAACAACCACAACAATCAACACAACAACCACTTAAATAACCACCACAGAAACCACCAAAATAGCCACCACAACAACCAAAAAAATAACCACTACAACAACCACTAAAATAACCACCACAACAACCACCACAGCAACCACAACAACCACTGAAATAACCACCACAGCAACCACCAAATTAGCCATCACAACAACCACTAAAATAACCACCACAACAACCACTACAGCAACCACAACAACCACCAAAATAACCACCCCAATAACCACTAAAATGAGCACCACAACAACCACTAAAATAACCACCAAAATAACCACCACAGAAACCACCAATATAACCACCACAACAACCACCAATTAACCACCACAACAACCACTACAGCAACCACCACAACAACCACTAAAATAACCAACACAACAACCACTAAAATAGCCACCATAGCAACCACCAAACTAGCCACCATAGCAACCACCAAAATAGCCACCACAACAACCACTAAAATTACCACCACATCAACCATTAAATAAGCCACCACAACAACCATCAAAATAACTGCCACAACAACCACCACAGCAACCACAACAACCACCACAACAACCACTAAAATAACCAACACAACAACCACTAAAATAGCCACCACAACAACCACTAAAATAACCACCATAGCAACCACTAAAATAGCCACCACAACAACCACCAAAATAACCACCACAACAACCACCACAGCAACCACAACAACCACCACAACAAACACCAAAATAGCCACCACAACAACCACTAATATAATCACCACAACAACCACTAATATAATCACAACAACAACCACAAAAATAACCACTACAACAACCATCAAAAAAACCACCAAATTAACCACAACAACCACTACAACAACCACCAAAATAACCACCACAACAACCAATAAAATGACCACCACAATAACCACTAAAATAATCACAACAACCATCAAAATAACTGCCACAACAACCGCCACAGCAACCACTAAAATAACCAACACAACAACCGCTAAAATAACCACCACAGCAACCACCAAAATAGCCACCACAACAATCACCAAAATAACCACCACAAAAATCACGAAAATAGCCACCACAACAACCACTAAAATAACCACCAAAAGAGCCACTACAACAACCACCAAAATGACCACCACAACAAGCACCACAGCAACCACAACAACCATCAAAATAACAACCACAACAATCACCACAACAACCACTAAAATAACCACCATAGCAACCACCAAAATAGCCACCACAACAACCACCAAAATTACCACCACAACAACCACCACAACAACCATTAAAATAGCCACCACAATTACCATCAAAATAACTGCCACAACAACCACCACAGCAACCACAACAACCACCACAACAACCACTAAAATAACCAACACAACAACCACTAAAATAGCCACCACAACAACCACTAAAATAACCACCATAGCAACCACCAAAATAGCCACCACAACAACCACCAAAATAACCACCACAACAACCACTAAAAGAACCACCACAACAACCACCACAGCAACCACAACAAACACCAAAATAGCCACCACAACAACCACCAAAATAACCACCACAACAACCAATAAAATGACCACCACAATAACCACTAAAATAATCACAACAACCACTAAAATAGCCACTACAACAACCACCAAAATAACCATCACAACAGACACCAAAATAACTACCACAACAACAACCACCAAAATAACCACTACAACAACCATCAAATAGCCACCACAACAACCATCAAAATAACAACCACAACAACCACCAACGCAACCACAACAACCACTAAAATAAACACCACAGCAACCACAACAACCACCACAACAACCACCATAATAACCACCACAACAACCAGTAAAATAACCACCACAACAACTATCAAAATAACAACCACGACAACCACCACAGCAACCACAACTACCACTGAAATAACCACCACAGCAACCACCAAAATAGCCACCACAACAATCACCAAAATAACCACCACAAAAATCACTAAAATAACCACCACAACAACCACTAAAATAACCACCAAAAGAGCCACTACAACAACCACCAAAATAACCACCACAACAAGCACCACAGCAACCACAACAACCATCAAAATAACAACCACAACAATCAACACAACAACCACTAAAATAACCACCACAGAAACCACCAAAATAGCCACCACAACAACCAAAAAAATAACCACTACAACAACCACTAAAATAACCACCACAACAACCACCACAGCAACCACAACAACCACTGAAATAACCACCACAGCAACCACCAAATTAGCCATCACAACAACCACTAAAATAACCACCACAACAACCACTACAGCAACCACAACAACCACCAAATTAACCACCCCAATAACCACTAAAATGAGCACCACAACAACCACCAAAATAACCACCAAAATAACCACCACAGAAACCACCAATATAACCACCACAACAACCACCAAATAACCACTACAGCAACCACCACAACAACCACTAAAATAACCAACACAACAACCACTAAAATAGCCACCATAGCAACCACCAAACTAGCCACCATAGCAACCACCAAAATAGCCACCACAACAACCACTAAAATTACCACCACATCAACCATTAAATAAGCCACCACAACAACCATCAAAATAACTGCCACAACAACCACCACAGCAACCACAACAACCACCACAACAATCACTAAAATAACCAACACAACAACCACTAAAATAGCCACCACAACAACCACTAAAATAACCACCATAGCAACCACTAAAATAGCCACCACAACAACCACCAAAATAACCACCACAACAACCACCACAGCAACCACAACAACCACCACAACAAACACCAAAATAGCCACCACAACAACCACTAATATAATCACCACAACAACCACTAATATAATCACAACAACAACCACCAAAATAACCACTACAACAACCATCAAAAAAACCACCAAATTAACCACAACAACAACCACCACAACAACCACCAAAATAGCCACTACAACAACCACTAAAATAACCACCACAACAACCAATAAAATGACCACCACAATAACCACTAAAATAATCACAACAACCATCAAAATAACCACCACAGTAACCACCAAAATAGCCACCACAACAAACACCAAAATAACTACCACAACAACCAATAAAAAACCACCATAATAACCACTAAAGTAATCACAACAACCACCAAAATAACCACTACAACAATCACCAAAATAACCAACACAACAACCACCAAAGTAACCACAACAACAACCATTAAAATAACCATCAAATTGACCACCACAACAACCACCAAAGAAGCCACCACAACAACCACCAAAATAACCACCACAACAACCAATAAAATAACCACCACAATAACCACTAAAATAATCACAACAACCACTATAATAACCACTACAACAACCACCAAAATAACCATCACAACAGACACCAAAATAACTACCACAACAACAACCACCAAAATAACCAACACAACAACCATCAAATAGCCACCACAACAACCATCAAAATAACAACCACAACAACCACCACCGCAATCACAACAACCACTAAAATAACCACCACTGCAACCACAACAACCATCACAACAACCACCAAAATAACCACACAACAACCACCAAAATAACCACAACAACTACCAAAATAACCATCACAACAATCACTAAAATAACCACCACAGCAACCACCAAAAGAGCCACAACAACCACCAAAATAAACGCCACAACAAGCAGCACAGCAACCACAACAACCATCAAAATAACAACTACAACAATCACCACAACAACCATTAAAATAACCACCACAGAAACAATTAAAATAGCCACCACAACAACCAACAAGATAACCACCACAACAACCACTAAAATAACCACCAGACTAACCACCACAGCAACCACAACAACCACCAAATTAGCCACCGAAACAACCACCACAACAACCACTAAAATAACCACCACAACAACCACTACAGCAACCACAACAACAACCACTAAAATAATTGACACAACCACTAAAATAGCCACCATAGCAACCACCAAAATAACCACCACAACAACCACTAAAATAACCGCCACAACAACCACCACAGCAACCACACCAACCACCAACACAAACACCAAAATAACCACCACAACAACCACTAAAATAGCCAACACAACAACCACTAATCTAATCACCACAACAACCACCAAAATAACCACTACAACAACCATCAAAAAAACCCCAAAATTAACCACAACAACAACCACCACAACAACAACCACCACAACAACCACTAAAATAGCCACAACAACAACCAATAAAATAAACGCCACAACAAACAGCACAGCAACCACAATAACCATCAAAATAACAACTACAACAATCACCACAACAACCACTAAAATAACCACCTTAGAAACAACCAAAATAGCCACCACAACAACCAACAAGATTACCATCACAACGACCACTAAAATAACCACCACAACAACCACCACAGCAACCACAACAACCACCACAGCAACCACCAAATTAGCCACCAAAACAACCACCACAACAACCACTAAAACAACCACTACAGCAACCACAACAACCACCACAACAACCACCAAAATAACCACCCCAATAACCACTAAAATAAGCACCACAACAACCACCAAAATAACCAGCACAGAAACCACTAATATAACCACCACAACAACCATCAAACTAGCTTCCACAACAACCACTAAAATAAACACCACAACAACCACCACAGCAACCACAGCAACCACCACAACAACTACTAAAATAACCAATACAACAACCACTAAAATAGCCACCACAACAACCACTAAAATAACCACCATAGCAACCACCAATATAGCCACCACAACAACCACCAAAATAACCACCACAACAACCACTACAGCAACCACAACAACCACCACAACAACCACCAAAATAACCACCCCAATAACCACTAAAATAAGCACCACAACAACCACCAAAATAACCATCAAAATAACCACCACAGAAACCACTAATATAACCACCACAACAACCATCAAACTAGCCTCCACAACAACCACTAAAATAACCACCACAACAACCACCACAGCAACCACCACAACAACAACTAAAATAACCAATACAACAACCACTAAAATAGCCACCACAACAACCACTAAAATAACCACCATAGCAACCACCAATATAGCCACCACAACAACCACCAAAATAACCAACACAACAACTATTAAAATAGCCACCACAACAACCATCAAAATAACTGCCACAACAACCACCACAGCAACCACAACAACCACCACAACAACCACTAAAATAACCGACACAACAACCATTAAAATAGCCACTACAACAACCACTAAAATAACCACCATAGCAACCACCAAAATAGCCACCACAACAAACACCAAAATAACCACCACACCACTAAAATAACCGCCACAACAACCACCACAGAAACCACACCAACCACCACAACAAACACCAAAATAACCACCACAACAACCACTAAAATAGCCACCACAACAACCACTAATATAATCACCACAACAACCACCAAAATAACCACCCCAATAACCACTAAAATAAGCACCACAACAACCACCAAAATAACCAGCACAGAAACCACTAATATAACCACCACAACAACCATCAAACTAGCTTCCACAACAACCACTAAAATAAACACCACAACAACCACCACAGCAACCACAGCAACCACCACAACAACTACTAAAATAACCAATACAACAACCACTAAAATAGCCACCACAACAACCACTAAAATAACCACCATAGCAACCACCAATATAGCCACCACAACAACCACCAAAATAACCACCACAACAACCACTACAGCAACCACAACAACCACCACAACAACCACCAAAATAACCACCCCAATAACCACTAAAATAAGCACCACAACAACCACCAAAATAACCATCAAAATAACCACCACAGAAACCACTAATATAACCACCACAACAACCATCAAACTAGCCTCCACAACAACCACTAAAATAACCACCACAACAACCACCACAGCAACCACCACAACAACAACTAAAATAACCAATACAACAACCACTAAAATAGCCACCACAACAACCACTAAAATAACCACCATAGCAACCACCAATATAGCCACCACAACAACCACCAAAATAACCAACACAACAACTATTAAAATAGCCACCACAACAACCATCAAAATAACTGCCACAACAACCACCACAGCAACCACAACAACCACCACAACAACCACTAAAATAACCGACACAACAACCATTAAAATAGCCACTACAACAACCACTAAAATAACCACCATAGCAACCACCAAAATAGCCACCACAACAAACACCAAAATAACCACCACACCACTAAAATAACCGCCACAACAACCACCACAGAAACCACACCAACCACCACAACAAACACCAAAATAACCACCACAACAACCACTAAAATAGCCACCACAACAACCACTAATATAATCACCACAACAACCACCAAAATAACCACTACAACAACCATCAAAAAAACCACCAAATTAACCACAACAACAACCACCACAACAACCACTTAAATAGCCACAACAACAACCACTAAAATAACCACCATAGCAACCACCAAAATAGTTACCACAACAACCACCAAATTAACCACCACAACAACCACTAAAATAACCACCACAACAACCACTAAAATAGCCACCACAACAACCACTAAAATAACCACCATAGCAACCACCAAAATAGCCACCACAACCACCAAAATAACCACCACAACAACCACTAAAATAACCACCACAACAACCACCACAGCAACCACACCAACCACCACAACAAACACCAAATTAACCACCACAACAACCACCAAAATAGCCACCACAACAACCACCAAAATAACCACCATAACAACCACTAAAATAACCACCACAATAACCACTAAAATAATCACAACAACCATCAAATTAACCACCACCGTAACCACGAAAATAGCCACCACAACAACCACTAAAATAGCCACAACAACAACCACTAAAATAAACGCCACAACAAACAGCACAGCAACCACAATAACCATCAAAATAACAACTACAACAATCACCACAACAACCACTAAAATAACCACCTTAGAAACAACCAAAATAGCCACCACAACAACCAACAAGATTACCATCACAACAACCACTAAAATAACCACCACAACAACCACCACAGCAACCACAACAACCACCACAGCAACCACCAAATTAGCCACCAAAACAACCACCACAACAACCACTAAGATAACCACCACAACAACCACTACAGCAACCACAACAACCACCACAACAACCACCAAAATAACCACCCCAATAACCACTAAAATAAGCACCACAACAACCACCAAAATAACCACCAAAATAACCAGCACAGAAACCACTAATATAACCACCACAACAACCATCAAACTAGCTTCCACAACAACCACTAAAATAAACACCACAACAACCACCACAGCAACCACAGCAACCACCACAACAACCACTAAAATAACCAATACAACAACCACTAAAATAGCCACCACAACAACCACTAAAATAACCACCATAGCAACCACCAATATAGCCACCACAACAACCACCAAAATAACCACCACGACAACCACTACAGCAACCACAACAACCACCAAAATAACCACCCCAATAACCACTAAAATAAGCACCACAACAACCACCAAAATAACCATCAAAATAACCACCACAGAAACCACTAATATAACCACCACAACAACCATCAAACTAGCTTCCACAACAACCACTAAAATAACCACCACAACAACCACCACAGCAACCACCACAACAACAACTAAAATAACCAATACAACAACCACTAAAATAGCCACCACAACAACCACTAAAATAACCACCATAGCAACCACCAATATAGCCACCACAACAACCACCAAAATAACCACCACAACAACTATCAAAATAGCCACCACAACAACCATCAAAATAACTGCCACAACAACCACCACAGCAACCACAACAACCACCACAACAACCACTAAAATAACCGACACAACAACCATTAAAATAGCCACTACAACAACCACTAAAATAACCACCATAGCAACCACCAAAATAGCCACCACAACAAACACCAAAATAACCACCACACCACTAAAATAACCGCCACAACAACCACCACAGAAACCACACCAACCACCACAACAAACACCAAAATAACCACCACAACAACCACTAAAATAGCCACCACAACAACCACTAATATAATCACCACAACAACCACCAAAATAACCACTACAACAACCATCAAAAAAACCACCAAATTAACCACAACAACAACCACCACAACAACCACTTGAATAGCCACAACAACAACCACTAAAATAACCACCATAGCAACCACCAAAATAGTTACCACAACAACCACCAAATTAACCACCACAACAACCACTAAAATAACCACCACAACAACCACTAAAATAGCCACCACAACAACCACTAAAATAACCACCATAGCAACCACCAAAATAGCCACCACAACCACCAAAATAACCACCACAACAACCACTAAAATAACCACCACAACAACCACCACAGCAACCACACCAACCACCACAACAAACACCAAATTAACCACCACAACAACCACCAAAATAGCCACCACAACAACCACCAAAATAACCACCATAACAACCACTAAAATAACCACCACAATAACCACTAAAATAATCACAACAACCATCAAATTAACCACCACCGTAACCACGAAAATAGCCACCACAACAACCACCAAAATAACTACCACAACAACCAATAAAATAATCACCACATTAACCACTAAAATAATCACAACAACCACCAGAATAACCATTACAGTAACCACCAAAATAACCACCATAACAGCCACCAACATAACCACAACAACAACCACCAAAATAACCATCAAATTAACCACCACAACAATCACCAAAATAGCCAACACAACAACCACCAAAATAACCACCACAACAACCAATAAAATAACCACCACAATAACCACTAAAATAACCACCACAATAACCACTAAAATAATCACAACAACCATCAAAATAACCACCACAGTAACCACCAAAATAGCCCCCACAACAACCAACAAAATAACCACCACAATAACCACTAAAATAATCACAACAACCACCACTAAAATAATCACAACAACCACCAAAATAACCATTACAACAACCACCAAAATAACCACCACAACAACCACTAAAATATCAACAACAACAACCACCAAAATAACCACCACAACAACCATCAAATAGCAACCACAACAACCACCAAAAAAACCTCCACAACAACTACCAAAATAACCACAACAACCACCAAAATAACCATCACAACAATCAGTAAAATAACCACCACAACAACCACCAAAATAACCACCAAAAGAGCCACCATAACAACCACTAAAATAACCACCACATCAACCATCAAAATAACAACCACAACATTCACCACAACAACCACTTAAATAACCACTACAGAAACCACTAAAATAAGCACCACAACAACCACCAAAATAACCACCACAAAACCATCAATATAACCACCATAACAACCACCAAACTAGCCACCACAACAACCACCAAAATAACCACCACAACAACCACCACAGCAACCACAACAACCATCAAATTAGCCACCACAACAACCATCAAAATAACTGCCACAACAACCACTACAGCAACCACAACAACCATCAAAATTGCCACCACAACAACCACTAAAATAACCACCATAGCAACCACCAAAATAGCCACCACAACCACCAAAATAACCACCACAACAATCACTAAAATAACCACCACAACAACCACCACAGCAACCACCCCAACCACCACAACAAACACCAAATTAACCACCACAACAACCACCAAAATAGCCACCACAACAACCACCAAAATAACCACCATAACAACCATTAAAATAACCACTAAAATAATCACAACAACCATCAAATTAACCACCACCGTAACCACGAAAATAGCCACCACAACAACCACCAAAATAACTACCACAACAACCAATAAAATAATCACCACAATAACCACTAAAATAATCACAACAACCACCAAAATAACCATTACAACAACCACCAAAATAACCACCATAACAGCCACCAACATAACCACAACAACAACCACCAAAATAACCATCAAATTAACCACCACAACAATCACCAAAATAGCCAACACAACAACCACCAAAATAACCACCACAACAACCAATAAAATAACCACCACAATAACTACTAAAATAATCACAACAACCATCAAAATAAATACCACAGTAACCACCAAAATAGCCCCCACAACAACCACCAAAATAACTACCACAACAACCAACAAAATAACCACCACAATAACCACTAAAATAATCACAACAACCACCACTAAAATAATCACAACAACCACCAAAATAACCATTACAACAACCACCAAAATAGCCACCACAACAACCACTAAAATATCAACAACAACAACCACCAAAATAACCACCACAACAACCATCAAATAGCAACCACAACAACCACCAAAATAACCTCCACAACAACTACCAAAATAACCACAACAACCACCAAAATAACCATCACAACAATCACTAAAATAACCACCACAACAACCACCAAAATAACCACCAAAAGAGCCACCATAACAACCCCTGAAATAACCACCACAACAACCATCAAAATAACAGCCACAACAATCACCACAACAACCACTTAAATAACCACCACAGAAACCACTAAAATAAGCACCACAACAACCACCAAAATAACCACCACAAAAACCATCAATATAACCACCATAACAACCACCAAACTAGCCACCACAACAACCACCAAAATAACCACCACAACAACCACCACAGCAACCACAACAACCATCAAAATAGCCACCACAACAACCATCAAAATAACTGCCACAACAACCACCACAGCAACCACAACAACCATCAAAATTGCCACCACAACAACCATCAAAATAACTGCCACAACAACCACCAAAATAACCACCACAACAACCACTAAAATAACCACCATAGCAACCACCAAAATAACCACCACAACAACCACAACAACAACCACTAAAATAACCCCCACAACAACCACCAAAATAGCCACTACAACAACCATCAAAATAACCACCACAACAACCACCACAACAACCACCACAACAACCACTACCGCCACCACAACAACCACCACAACAACCACCACAGCAACCACTACAGCCACCACAATAACCACCACAGCTACCTGGTGACTCACCACTACGACAACTCCATCACCTGCTCCATCAAGAACCTCCTTCCCTCAATCGCCACCGCCATGTTTCTCCACTGCCCTGACCCTAAAATTGCTTGCCACGGCGCCAACAACGGTTACCACGGCAACAACAACTACCGAAGCAACCATGCCTGCAATAGCAACTATGGCTTCCATAGCAACGGATTTTCTGACAACGAACACGTGCTCAACCTGAGAACCCCTTACAAGCTGGGTGATGACGATGGTCGTCTGTTCGCCTACCTCCCTCTCCCTCTCGACTCCAACCCTTTCACTGGTTCGTTCAATAACTTTTTTTTTCCTGTTTTTTTTTATTTTTTTTTAGATTATTTTGTTTTTTTAGATTTTCTAGCGATTGAATTTGATTATAAAATCAATTATTTTAAAAAAGTATTTTTGAATAGCTATCATTCTTACATATAATTTTTTATTTTATTTTTATTTCAAATTATTTTGATTATTCTTTTCTTTTATTTTTTTCGTTTTTTATCTATCAGGGTTTCCGATTCTCATACACGGAGCTTTTGTCTTGGAGAAAAATCTATCTCAGATGAATTGGACTTCGCAACTATCGTTATTACCACCAGCCTTACAATCCCACCCACTCTCCCCCACCTCACCAACCAAGATCTCTGATGAACGATCCGTCAGGTTGTAGTTGTTGCTGCTGCTGCTGTTTTTTGATTGAAATTAACTTTATTCAATTCGAAAGACTAAAAAATAAATTAATTAAATGAGAAAACAACAACAAAAATTATCAATTCTACTAATTAAAATATTTCTGAATACTAAACATGAATATAATTACTAAAAAATAAATAAAATAGAATAAAAGAATTATCAATTATTTAAATGAATATAAAAAATAAAAAGATATTATGACATGCATTTTGTTAAATATGAAATAGTGTGGATGATGAATACATAAGAAAACTAACATTTATCGAAATTATATTTTGTTCTCCAGATGGAACCAAGTATTGTTGAAAACACTATTGCCTGTTTGTTACTGCAGGATGGTTTGTGATGCCAGTAAACTTGCTTGTTTGGAGCCTGAAAAGGTTTGATGTGATGTGGTGTGGTGTGGTGTTTGAGGTTTTTTATTAGCAAATCAACCACCTTACCAAATTTCACTACATTCCTACCGCCATAACCCAGGTGTCAGTGAGGGCGGTGTACAGAGCTTTTCCAGACTTGCAGCGCCTCTCAAAGAACTGGGAGCCCGTATGCCACAGCCTCTATCTTCTGCTGGCCGAGTCTCCTGTCTTCTACTGCTCTCTTACCCGTCAATGGTACTCACCCATCCGTACATTCACTCTTCCACCCATTCGTACCTTCACTCTTTCACCCATCCGTACACTCACTCTTCCACCCATCCGTACACCCACTCTTCCGCCCATCCATACACCCACTTTTCCACCCACCACCCATCCATACATTAATTAATTAACTAAATAATAATAATTCTTGTTATTCTATATCAATGTTATTTATGTTAATGTATATGATAACATATACTAATGATACAGGTCATTTTTCAAAAGTAAATTTCAAATGAAAATAATCTTGATATAAATTAACTCACTTAAATGATTTTCATTGCACGCAGGTCGTATCTCAAGGACTGCGTTTTCAACAGTCCTGACGTCACCGATGACGTGGAAAAGTCCATCGATGACGTCATGAAATTAGGCAAAGTGAAGATGGTGGCGTGTCCTGATCACGTGCTCCTAATGCTCAAGAAGTGGGTCAAACACCAAATGACTTTCGTGAGGCGCTTTATTTTTTTATTTTTATTATTTTCAAATATATAATTTTTTTTTTAATTTAATATTTGGTAATTATATTTTCACTTATTTTAATTTTTTTTCCGAAAAAGTTAAAATTTTCAAAAAAATCAATTAATCGATAGCTGTTCTAATCTACTCTAATCAAGAAATGTGTGACGCGCCCTTTAACATTATGTTTTAAGGCGCTTTCGTGGAAACGGTATTACTTCGCTGTGGGCTACTAGAGAACTAGGACGGCGTCTATACTTTAGTTAAGCTTCCGTTTCAAGAGGTTAAACCAGGGCTCGCCCAGACACACTTCACAGCGGAATAGGCCAATCATTGTGCCATAGGCGCAAACATGATATACTAATAGAAATTATCAAAATAGTAAAAACAAGAAAAAATTACGAATACTTAGGGTTAAAATGGGGATAGAGTTGAGATTCAACTAGTTGTTTTGGCTTTTTCTTTTCAAACTGCCCTCATATAACTGTTACATACAACTTTTTCACACATCTTTTCTAATTTCTTTCACTTTTCACACATCCTTTTTAATTTCTCCCACTCTCCAACCAATCTTCTCCGATTTCTCCCTCTTTCTCGTACATCCACTCCAATTCTTACACTCTCTACCACATCCACTCCAATTTTTCCACATTATTACACATCCATGCTTCTCAGGTGTCGGCAGCGCTGGTGGCAGAGGTATTTCGAGACATCCAACACAACCACAGCTTCCGCTGGGAGAGCAGGATGATGCTGCTGAGGTGGGTCACGCTCATCGTCAAAATCACTTCACGCTTTTTGTTCATGTGATGTGATCTCGAAGCTGTGATGAACTAACGCCCTTTTAACCACTTTCGTCATTGTATCTGTCATATAAACTGCCTCAAATCTTCTTTTAATTCAACCTGTTTTTTTGCGCATTCACGCAGTCTTTCAAACGCGATTTTTCATTTAAAAAATGTTTTTACTATAAAGAAAATTCTGCTATGCAAATTTTTTTTGCTTAAAAAATAATTCCACTATGAAAAAAATTTTTATTAGGAAAAACATTTTACCATAAAAACATCTTTTGACTACTAAAACTAGTTTTGCCACGCAAATTTTTTTTTACAAAATAATTGTGACTTCTATTTTTATTCCGTCCTCCACTCCAGCCTACCCAATCAACTCCAATCCAGGTATTTCCTCAAGCAACCCCATCTGGAGCACCTAGATAAACTACATTTGTTGCCACTGGCCAATGGAGGCTTTGAAGAGTTCAAAGTGAGGTCCAATTTTTCAGAATTTTCTGGAAGCTTCTAAAATTGTCTAGAACTTCCGAACTCACTTGCAACACAATTACACTCAGTGTTCGCACTACTACTAGTACTTCAGCTATACCTACCACTACTAAACCCACCACCACAACCAGAATGTTCGTCATCATCTCAACCACCACTACCATCACTAAAATAAAACGAATAATAAAATAAATTAATAAATTAATAAATTAATTAATTAAAATAAATAAAATAAATAAATAAACAAAATGAATAAGTAAATAATTGTTAATAAAACTGAAATAATTAAATGGGGGCAATCCAGGAGGGATATGAGACAGGGCAAAACGGGAGTGCTCTGAGAATGGTGCGTGAGGCATGAGAATGATTAATTTCAGTTTGCGCCAAAACTGACAAAGTGGAGGCGAGAACTGGAATTGAAATTATTTAGGGAACTGTAAGACCTCTTAACTAATCTACAAAAAAAATTGGCCAATGGATTAGTTAGGGAGGCAAAATGTTAGAAAGATGTCGTAGGCGTCAGTGCTGTCGCGAACCGGCAGTGCTGGCGGACTCGACAATAATAATTAAAAAAAAAAATTTTAATAAAAAGAAAAAAAAATGTTTAAAGAACGTCGTAGACTGTCGCAAACCGGCAGTGTTGGCGGACGTGACAAAAGAAAAGAAATGTGTTGAAAAAAATAGCCTCAGGTGTAGTGGTTAAGGTGCTAGGTAGAAGATAATAGCTTAGTTTAAGTATTTTTATAAAAAAATCTATGAGTTAGATCAGTCACTACCTGTTAGGTAAGGTTGATAAATAAATGTAGTAAAGAATAATGTGTCGAGGAGACATGCGGTGGGCTGAAGTGCTCGTTCGAGCCTCTCGTGTGCGCCATCAGGAGATTTTACTCGCCCCCGGTACGGACTAGCCGGAAAGGGATAGTGAGAGTGGTCGATGGGTTATGGCTTAACTGCCGAGCGCCCATATAGTGAATTTACTACTACTACTACTACTACCATCACTTTTATCACCACTACCATAACCATCAACATCACTACCAATACCATCAACAACACAACCACCACCACTACCGCTACCATCAACACCACCAAAATCACCATTTACACAACCACAACAGTTCCACAGCAGCAGCAGGCCTCCAACCGAAGTGGTCTACGTGACGGCAGAACAGGACGTGTATTCTTTGCTATCTTCCTACCAAGATTGCCTGCTCGAGCTCGACATAGAAGATGATCTGAGGAAGATTCTCATCACACTCGCTCACAGGCGAACCTCTCAACTCACCATTTTAGACCCACCTACCGTTTGTCGCCTTTTCTCGTCATGCCTGCCTCCAGAGTGGGTGAAAGAAGACTCGAAAAGCTCTTCACGCATGAATTTCTCTAAGTGGCCGGTGGCATGGACGTGTGGAGTGGAAGGACAGCCAGTGGAGGGCTGGTTAAAGGCTCTGTGGAACTTTCTAGTCAAGAATTACCCACGGGACCTTTCTTGCGTCGATCGCCTGCCTGTTCTCCCGTGTCGCAGCTACAACACCACGCTGAGAAGCAAGGAGAGGGTCACCACTGACCTCATTCCCATGGCTCCCAACCAGGTAGTCGTTTGCAGGAACTTGGACAACTTTGAACTTGACTCGCACGTCGAGGTCACGCTTACCCAGTTGGATATCTGGGTCATTAACGAGCTTCCTGTTTGGATACGCAGCCATCCTGTGATATGCAGGGGAGAGGGGGTGTTTTCGCCATCATGTGTGAACATCCTGAAAGCTCTGGAGATGAAGAGTGACCAGGTTGGAGGTTCCAAAGCGTTCGTCGAATTTTTCAACTCGCGTCTGCAGCCCCAACACAAGAGCTCTCTACGTCGCGTCTTTTCCAATTTGCCATCCTTCAACCTCGCCAAATCTTCTTTGCACCTCCTCTCCTGCCTCCCCTTTTTCGAAACGCTCGAAGGAGGGACTTTAGTGGCTGCTTGTGACGTCAACATGGCGCTCATCCAAGCTGTGTCTTCCCCTTCTTCCTCTTTCTTTTCTCCCTCCCTCTCTCAACTGCCTTTCAAGTTTTCCACAAGCATCATCGACTGCACTCGCCCCGAGACAGCCAATTTGGCTCGACTGACGGGAGTACGCCTCTTGAACATTGCTCAGGTTCTCACTCAGGTGGTCATTCCAGACCTAGAGAGTGGCTTCTATGACATTTCTACCAGAGAAGCCATCATTCACTTCATTTTTTCCAACTATGAAGCCATTGTTCAGATGGACCTCAACATCAGGAGGTCTCTCAAGACCCTGCCCTTCATGCCCAAGGCCGACAAGCAGCTGTCTGTTGACCACTTCTACGATCCCACCATCCCTCTGCTCCAGAAAATGTTCCTGTACGAGGAAAATTTTCCTCCACCCACTTTCACCTCTCCTGCTACCATCGCCGTTTTCAAGAAGCTTGGTTTGCGAGACGAGAAGGACGTGAGGGCGGAAGATATCAAGGAGAGTGCTCTGCTGATTCAACAGCTTTCCACAGTAGGAAACATGGCTGAAATTCTGACGGGTCTGAACGAAAAGTCCACAGCACTACTCTTCTACATCCAATCTCACAAGCACAAGCTGCCTCTCAAGTGTGATGGGGTGCAGTTGTCTGACATCCTCAAAACCATCAAATGGGTCCGCTCCATGGATCGACCATCAGCATCGTCTTCTTCCTCATCATCATCATCATCTTCTTTCTTCCCATCTCCAAAGCTCGTTTACCCTGATAGTTTACCGTGGTTCGGAGGTTACGACCCGGGAAGGCCAGCCAACCTAGTCTTTTTCTCTCCCACTCAAATGACTCTCAAGGAACACATTCTAACATGTGCCTCCACCACACCCATCGTTGAATGCCTTTCTCTAGACTTGGTCAAACACCTGGCTGTGGCGACTGTGCCGAGCCTCTCTCAGGTCCTCCACCACCTCAACAACATCATCCACTTCTACAACACCAACCACAACCAAGCCTACTCTCGTATCGTTGTTGCCGTCTACAACGTCATGGCTAATTCCAACAGCCAAGAACTGGTGTGTTTTTCTGTTTTTTCTTTGTTTTTTTGTTTTTATTTCTATTTTTTTGAGAAAAAAAAAATTTTTTAACGATTTTTTTAAACATAACTATTTGTTCGCTTCTTGATTTTTTTCTTTTTTTACTCTTATCGATTTTTTTTTCATTCACCCTTTTAATAATTTCCCTTTATTACTTTTTGAGTGAGAATTGCTCAACGGCACAAAACAAGTAGCTTTTCCTTCCATCCGTCTGCCGCTTATTTCTCCATCTTCCACTTTTCCTCTCTCCATCTTTTTATTTCACCATCATTCTATTTCTACATCCCTCCCTCCTTTATCCCACTTTCCCTCCTTTCATCATCCCTCATCTCTCCTCTCTTCCAACCCTACAGTTGCATCAGTTGATTCAAGACATTCTGCCAGAAGAGTGGGCGTGGTGTGGTGACGGCTTTGTGAGGCCTACAGACCTCATTCTGAACCGAGACTCAAATTTCTTCAAGAAGGAACAACCTGCCACAAACACCACCACCGCCACAATTCGCATCACTTCTCCCATGCCCTCCAAGGCTCTTGCTACGACAAAAAAGATCTTTGACTTGAGACCATACGTGTACGTGCTGCCAGACGAACTACAACACTTGAAGCTTTTTTTCTCCAGACACGGAGTCTCTGAGAGTCTAGACGCCATGCGGGTGATAAGCCACATAAGACGTAAGTACTCCGGTGGCGTGTGCTTCAGGACGCCTGAAGTGGACGAGGACCTACTTCTGTGTTTGGAACTGTTAAAGAGAGTGGCCTCACAGCGGCTGGAAGGGAGGGAGAAAGTTCTTTCAAGTGGTATTGCCACCGACCGAACAGACGCCGCTCTGTCCCAAACTTCACCTCTTTATTCCGACCCCTTGAACATTGAGACTTTCGGATTTGAACACAGCAACCACACTTCTCTTACCGATGTCCCTCATGCACCCGACATGGACCTTTCCGACCTCTACCTCCCCACCTTCGAACCCGATAGTTCTGTTTCCCCCAACAGAATCAGGTTCGGGCCGCTCAGCAAGTGTGTCCACATCGAAGATAACGCACTCATGCACTCACAAAGTTTGTGGTTTGTTTCTATTATTTCATGCTGTTTGCTTTTGTTGTTGATGTTGATGTTATTTTCGTTGTTTTTGTTGCTGTTTGTTGTTGTTTGTTGCTGTTTTTAGTGTTGTTGTTGTTTTTGTTGTTGTTGTTGTTGTTGTTGTTTATCTTAAGCGCCTGAGGATAGTCTCAGATGCGCTAAAGCTGGTTGTGGAAGGTGCACAAGTTCATCATAGGAGGCCCCGATGTTGTGGGAGAAGCGGGCCCTCGCGAAAGCTGGGCATTTGAGCCAGAGGTGTTTGGCTGATTCGACCTTTTCCTCACAGAGTCGACAGAGGTCTGATTGTTTTTCCTGTGAGGTGCAGCCATCGGCGGAGACTTGGGTGGTGTCTGCTCCGGAATCTGACCAGATCCGTCAGTTCTGCCTTGTTGAGGGTGTTCTCTTTGATTTGGTTTGTATTAGTTGTGTACAAGACCAAGAAGCGGTGGTGGCTGCTCGGGAGTGGTCTGTCCTACCGATGGATCACTGCTTTCTTGGTCTTTTGGTCCAAGTGCCGCTCGGCAGGTTGCGGTAGAGTGGATCCCCGCTTGGCTTCTGATTCCGCCAGCTCATTGCCCCAAAGGTTACAGTGTCGGGGACCCAAACGATGAGTAACTTTTTGGAGCAAATGATTCTGGCAATGGACCGTTGAAGAGTGGCAATGATTAGGTCGGCTTGGTGTGGGTTGCCTGTGGCTTCAACTAGGGATTTGCAATCACAGACAATGACCGCCCTGTGCCAATCATTTTCACTCTCTAGCCACTTCAAAGCAGCTTCTAGCGCTGCTTTTTCCGCCAAGTAGGCACTGCTGCGCATCCCTATAGGTGCGTGCCAACGATGGAGGACTTTTTTATCTCTGGCTATGATCATGCCAGCTCCACCGTTTCTGGTACCATCTGTCGTAAAACCATCAGTGTAGATCTGGGGGTCACTATGAGCTACCTCCTCGATGGTTCGTTGGGCCTTTTCCAGTTGGACGACTTGCTCGCTGGTGTCATGTAGATGGGGGCTGGGGGTGGGTGGTTCCAAAGGGGTGGGAGCCTCGCTTCGTCGGTTTGGTGTTGAGAGGACAAATTAAGTTCACTTAAAACCGGCGTGGTTAATTCCGGCCAATTTTTTTTCACCAGCCTTTGAGGAGCCTGTCGGTCAAAAGTCAGTCTCCGGGGGTCAGTGTTAACCTGTTGTAGCCAACTATCCGCTTTGAGAAGTGACAAGGTCTTGTATCTTGCTTCCAGTGGGGTGAGATGTGCCTTTTACAAAGCGAATTTTCCAGGTGTTGATCGAAGGTGACCAGTGATAGCTCTAGCTGCGTTCAGCTGGGCACTTTCGAGCTTCCCTAGGTTGGATTTCGATAACCAAGGAGCCCAGGCCTGTGAACCATATTCGGCCAAAGATCTTTGAATGGCGATGTAGATCGTTCTCAAATCTGCTGGTCGCCCTCCCCAAGTTGTGCCCCCAAGGGCACGGAGAATATTCGTCTTTTTGGTCATAGCCTGGCATATCTTTTAAGCGTTCTCACTGAAAGTAAGCTGTCGGTCGTATCGAACGCCTAAAAAGGTAGGAGCCGCGTTGAAGGAGAGGAGTAAACCTCTGCTTGTAATATGCGGCTGCCATGACGCTTCAGCTGTGCATAGATTGAGGAGATCTCACACTTGTTTATATTAAGTGTGAGACGTGCATCATCACCACTTCACTACCTTGTCAACTTCTTTTTGAAGCTTTTTTGTCATATCTATTTTACTCCTTCTGCTGCATGCAATTGTCAGGTCATCAGCATAGGCACTCACGAGGGTTGTGTCTTCAAATTGCATGAAGAGATCATTAATATATATGACAAAGAGCAAGGGGGATAATACTGATCCTTGTGGGAGACCTTCTTTGAAAGTTTTCGATCGTCCAACCTTGGCATTGACCCTGACACGGGCTTGTCGGTTCGTCAGCCACGAACTGATCCACACCAGGAAGCGAGCCGGGATACCTAGAAGATGCATCTTTTGCAACAGACCTGTTCTCCAGGCTCTATCTTAGGCTTTAATGAAGTCGAACAGGGTCATTCCTGTCCGTAGTCTCTCCGACGATTGGAATCCGTCAGAGATGTGTTGTGATAGGCGGAGGCATTGGTCTACTGTCCTTCGACCCTTCCGGAACCCGGCTTGCCAGGGACTCAGCAAGGAATGCTTTTTAAGCCACCATTAAAGACGGTTTACGATCATTCTCTCAAGTAGCTTGCAGATGGTTGATGCGAGGGCAATGGGCCGGTAACTGTCTACCGACTGTGGGTCCTTACCTTTTTTGAAGAACGGGATAATGCCAGCGTCTCACCAAGACTGAGAGCACCAGCCTTCGAGCCAACTGGGGCTAAGAATTTTAAGTAATTCTACTTCCATGTCGGCTGAAAGGTGCTTGAGAAGGCCTGGTGCTATTTCATCTGGACCCGCCGCTTTTCCCACTTTAATCTGCTTAAGAGCACTCTGGAGCTCGTCCTTGTGAAAAGCCCATTCTGGGGTACGTCTAGGGCATCTCAACAGGGACTGCATATCCTGTCGATTCTGCTTGACTGCCAGTCTGCTCATTCGGTCGCTAGTCCTACTACTAACGTTGGCATACTCTTGTATAAAAGCGTTCGCTTTGGCTTGATCACGGTGGTACAGTCGGCCTCTATATTGCAAAGCCTTTCCCGTTGGCTGTTGCTCATTATTCTTGAAGCCCCGAACTGTCCGCCACGCTGACCTCGCGTCTTTTCCCGCTTTTATCTTTTCAAGTTGGTTGCGCCAGGACATGCGCTTTGCTTCTTCCACCTTTTCTGCCACTTCTTTGCGTTTCTGCAACCATGCTGTGCGGTTCAAAGCCAGGTTGCGACGAAGTCGATTGCGCTCTTTCATGAGACACTTGATTTCGTTGTTCATATAAGGAGTTTCATTTGTCCTGAGAACTCTGAGCGGTATGGTCATTGAGGCTGCTTTCTTCAAAGCTTCTGTGAAGATGAAGAGCTTTTTCGATGGAACCTCTTCAGCAGCCAGCTCAGTGAGGGACTCCATTACTATTTCTTGGAACCTGGCCCAGTTAGATTTGTGGTAGTTTGGACGAGTTTTAGTCTTTTGGTTTTCATAACCGACTTTAGCTCGTTCAGAACTGACCAATCAAAGCTATTTTCTGCATCAGCATCTACCAGGGCGATAATCGGGGAGCTGAAGCCGGGTCTTGGTTGTTGCAAGAAGCACGATTGGGAGTGCCATCGTTGAGAACCAGCTTGGAGTTGCCTTCCGCCCATTGGAACATTATTGTTCCACGGTCGTCGGACCGTGCAACATCATCCCATCCGGGATGATGTGCATTAAAATCACCGCAGCTCAAACGCTGAGCTGACGGTAGACTAGCATCGAGTTTTGAAAGGTCCCTCGTGTGCGTTGAGTTCTCCGATGGGATATAGACTTTCGTGATGGAGATGGAACGTCCACTCGAGGTCGGAAGAAGTATGCACTGCTGTTCTAGTGTGCTTACTCCGGGGCACTAGGGCCCGAGTATTGGAGGCCTTTTTTGATGCAAGTGATGAGGCCTCCACCCCTTGTGTGAGTTCTACTACCTTTCCTGCCCGCTCTGATAGCGTCGAAACCTTCCAAGAGATGGGTAGGATCCTCCAAACCAAGCTTGGTTTTTTGTAGCAGTATGATGTTCACTGCATACTTCATGATAACCACTCGGAGTTCGGGGATCTTCGTTGCCAGGTAATCGCATTTCCATTGCATTACGGTCAGCTTATTAAGGGTGTTTCGGGGCTTCTGTGGTGCTCCGTCCGACTGTTGGGCTGTCCCATTGTTATGGGCGGAAAGACAGGTTTGGCAGGTCCAGCTGTGAGTGCTTTGAAGATGCTCCAAGGCAGGCCTTGTTTTTGGAGCACATTTGAGGTGGGATCCTCTCTTACATTCGGAGCTTTCAAATGGGGCTTTATAGTTAGCCAGCCGGCCACAACATGCTGGGCACACTGAATTTTTTGGATTATTGTTGGTGTTTGTGTTGTTAGTAGTGTAATTAGTGTAGTTGGAGGTTAAGATTTCATGATTACAGACGCGACAGCACCAATCTACTTGTGGTGCATAGGGGGAGACATTAGCACGTTTCCTGTTGAAGATGCCACCGCAACTATGACACCTGATGGCGATGCTGTTTAATCTCATTTTTGTGTTGCAGACACAGCGTCGTTTATTTGTTTCCATCACCTGCGTGATTGATGGGGTTGCAGTCGCGAGTCCAGCACAGGGCCTGCAGATGAAACCTTGAGTACTCTTTTTGTTTCGAGTAAGGCCAGAGTAAGTCCTGTGATATGGCTGGCTGCAGCTTGAACAGCTGATGGGGGTGATGTCCCGTCTGATTGTCTTAGTGCATTTCCGGCACACTGGCCCGGGATTTACCTCGACGTCGCCTGCCTTCAAGAGAAGAGACCGAAGATGCAGGGCGGGGTGTGCATCTTCGGCTAATGAAAAAGGAGAGGTGGGAATGGGGGGTCTGTAGTTTGCGCTTTCCACAGCGCCGCTTGGTCGATGGGTTGGTTGGGTTCGAATGTCGCCACATGGTGACATCTCGTTGGACCCCACGTGAAGGTCCCAACTCTGTCCAACGTTTTTTGCTGTTGTTGATGTTGTTTTTTGTTGTTTCTGTTGTTGTTGCTTTTGTTGCTGTTGTTGATGTTGTTTTTTGTTTTTTCTGTTGTTGTTGCTTTTGTTGCTGTTGTTTTTTGTTGTTTCTGTTGTTGTTGCTTTTGTTGATGTTGTTT
>OX387252.1:3662086-3687086 GCA_947562095.1 Branchellion lobata | reverse complement strand
TTTCCACTACAGTGGGCATTTAATTTTATGGCTTCTGCATTGGTTGGATGCTTTCGAAATGGCACAAGGAGACTTGGAATTTTAATGAGGCCAATAGTGATGGGGAGGAAGAAAAAAAGAAGGAATAAGGGGGAAGAAAAAAAAGGCAGAGGAGAAGGGGGAAAAAAGAAAGAGGAAAAGTAGGAGGAAGAAGGAGAAGAAGAAGAGGAAGAGGAGGATCATGATCGAAGAAAGAGGAGGACAAGGGAGAGGTTGTGGAAATTGGGCTGTGTTATGACGAATCTATTGATCACCGAAAAACCAGATTATCATAAACTTGAGGCTAATGCACGATGAAGCCTTTGGGTATAATGATGATGATGAAGAAGAGGGGATGAAGAGTGGAAAAAGGAAGAGGAGGGATGAGAAAATGAAGAAAAGAAAGAGGAGAAGGAAAGATATAAAGATAAGAGAAAGAAGAAAGAAAGAAAAAAAATAAATAGGAAGAAAACGAGAAAGAATAGAATGCTGATGATACTAGGTGAATGATTCTGCTGCAATCAAAATTGTTTATAATTACGAGCCATTACACCGGAACATTCGCCACGCACCACTCATCCAGTGGCCTTCAGATCTCCTATCTGCTGAGCAGCCTCCTATAAAACCCTTTGAAACTCTACTTCAAAAATTTCTTTTTTTTTATTCATTTCTGTTTTTCACTCCAACTATCCTTCCTTCTTTTCCACCCGGCTTCCATCATTTTTCTTTCATACTCAACTTTATTCATACTCTTTCATTCCACTCAAATCTCCCTATTTTCACGCCATCGCAGTCAATCATTTGCCAAATTCTTTTATTTACTCAACTAGTTAGTCTCCTCTATCAACCCAACCTAGCAACTCAAGCAAAGAAACTTTACAGTAACTTCACACTATACCAACCGTCTCACATCTACAGGTCATCAACCACTCCATTTGTCTACACCACACTGATCCATCACTTCCATTCATCAACACCACCTCGATCAAAATCTTAATACCGTTTTGTTTTTTATTTTTACCAACACAGCACACACAAACACCACACACAAACACCACACACAAACACCACACACAAACACCACACACAAAGTGAGTAATGCCAGACCCTACCACCAGTTGTATTTATTTGACGTTAAAAACGTTTTTAGTTAACAATTTTCTGATATACTCATTAAAAACCTTTGTACCGATGAACGACTCAGATTTAAATAAAAACAACTTTTTAAGAAATTACTCGGATACGAATTCTTAAACTTTCTGTAGAATAATTTATTAAAATAATTTAATACTCCTGTTCAACTCAGAAAGAAGTACTATTAAACAAAATTTTGAGAAAGAAAGAAAGAGAGAGAGAGAGAGAGAGAGAGAGAGAGAGAGAGAGAGAGAGAGAGAGAGAGAGAGAGAGAGAGAGAGAGAGAGAGAGAGAGAGAGAGAGAGAGAGAGAGAGAGAGAGAGAGAGAGAGAGAGAGAGAGAGAGAGAGAGAGAGAGAGAGAGAAAGAGAGAGAGAGAGAGGGAGAGAGAGAGAGAGAGAGAGAGAGAGAGAGAGAGAGAGAGAGAGAGAATGTATGGATGTAAGGCCGTGGGTGTTGGATAATACAGTTACAACCACCACCACAACACTTTATACTGAGAAGTCTATATCGAACTGAGACCTTATTGTATAGCTCTGTTAATTCTGGCTAGCTATAACAAGCATTCGGAGAAATTTTAACCTTTTTGATAGGTTAATGATTCAACGATTATCTTAATTTCTTAATTAATTGCAATTGGCGAATCAGCTAACTAACAAACCAACCATCTATTTTAGTAAAAAACCAACCAAATATCTATTTGAGTAACAAACCAACCAAATAAATATTTTAGTAACAAACCAACCAATCAGCTTATGGCTTTAAACGAACATAAAGTACCATTAATTTTGCTATATTTTTATTTTCTCTGTAAGGCGCAGATCGGTGAAAAATAAAAGCTATTAAGATAAGACGTAAGATTGCTTAAAAAAGAAAAAATCACAAAAAAGGAGAAAATATATATTATTCCAGTCTTGGAGGGTTGTGGTATGAATAATTTCCCAGTAAGTAGTTCCAACCTCAATCTCCCATTCTTGCCCACAACATTCACACCCAATCTTTCACAATATTCCACACTAAACTTTCAAAAACATCCACGTCTAGTTTTCCACAACACTCCAACTGAACATTTCACATCTTTCCACACCAAGCCTTCAACATTATTCTACGCTTCAATCATATTTGTGCTTTGGTATAGATGGAGGCATCTGCAGAGGTTATATTTAGCTGGCAGGAAGGCATGCATAGAATAGTAAATAGAACATATTCATTTTCGAGATAAGAATTGTTTTGTTAGCGAAGATGAATAATAATCTCTGTGATTCAAATCCTTTTAATATTGTCAATATTTCTACTGTGTGTGTGCCATGTATTGTCAAGCTGTGGATGAATGTTGAGAAATGTCAGTGAGTTCTTTCCTTTGAACAAACACAACTTGAAGACTTGAACGCTCATATGCGAACATTAAAGGCGTCCTGTAAATTGCATTCGAACGCGCATAAAACACGTAACATACACATAAAACACATAATCATTTATATGGAAATATATAATTCACATTAAAAACCTTAAAAATTAAATTACCGCCCAACCCTCCAACACCACAAAACCACCCACCAACTAAAAGCAACCTACCAACAACCACTCAACAAAAACCATTTTAAAGCAACCCACTAACAACCACTCAACAACTTCTAGTCACTTCCCAGCTACGCATCAACCAACACACAAACAAAAGTTTTATCTAATCTAATCAGAGCATTTATATATTGCTGATAAATATTTTTCAAAAACTTCAAAACTCCAACTACACCACCATCACGAAACAAAACCTCAAAATAAATATTCAACAAACTCTAACCACCACTTCCACGAAGGTTTCGCAAGCGAACTTCTGCAGAGTATCACAAGGCAGGGTTTATACCCAGTGCACTCTAGCATACCCCAGCAAGTGTGTCAATTGCTGGGTATTCCTTGCTTCCACTCCAAGTCTCTCTCTCCCCTGGCCTTCAGCAAAGCCCCTGCAGAAGCCACAAGAAGTACCACCCACGCCACAAACATGTCCAACCGCAATGAAAACCACCTCTCCTTCACGGAGCCCATTAGCAACCTGGTTCAGCCTTTCCTTGTGGATCCTCTCTCGCTGCCCATTGAAATGGTCCAGAACGCAGACGATGCCGGTGCTACTGAGATCAGGTGTGTGTTTTTGTGTGTGTTTTTGTGTTTGTGTGTGTGTGCAGTTAATCTCATATGAGCTATTCCAAACATTCAAAACCCTGCTTTCACACTGTTCAGAAGCGAAGTTACTTATTGCGTTATATGTAGTTTTATTAGATCGTGGTGTGTGTTATTGTATATTCTAAGTTTTTTGATTACGTATATTGTATTTTGTTCCATTGTATTAAATATTGCATTGTAATGTGTTATATACTCCACGTTGTATGTGTTATGTTCAACAAAAATTTATCAAGTGATTCACTGCGCAACTGATGTCTTCACAATTATCACTACGCTTCATTCATAATCCCATCCACTCATCCTACCCTCTCTCATGAATAACACATCTCTTTCTTAACTAGCCCCGCCCATTCACAAATAACCCTACCCACTCGTCAGATTTCTTCTCGATGAACGAACGCACAGTGAGGCAAAAACTTCCCTGCTGGACGAGAACATGCAGCACTGGCAGGGACCTGCCCTGTGGATCTACAACGACGGAGTGATGACCGACGATGACTTTGCCGAAGCGTTTATTCTCTCGTCGGTGGCCAAGCAGGCCAATCTGGAGAAGATAGGCAGACACGGTAGGGGCTTGTGCAGCGTGTATGCCGTCACTGACGTACCAAGTTTTGTCAGCAAAAACTGGGTGGTTTTCTTCGACCCACACATGAAGTATCTTGGAAGGTCACTCAAAGAGAAGACCAAGTTTGGACTGAGAATCAATCTGAGCAGGTTCCGCAAGCAACTTTCCTCCCTTGGAGATCAGTTCAAGCCCTACGAAGGGGTGTTTGGCTGGTCGACCAGAAACTCCGACACCAACTACCCAGCCACTCTTTTCAGACTTCCCCTTCGACTTAGAAGTTTGGCCTCAAAGAGTGACATTCACAAGGTGCCTTTCGAAGCTGCAGACGTGAAGAATCTGTTCAGAAAAATATTCGAAAACTCGGAAAACTTGTTGCTTTTTACGCAAAACATCATGAAGGTCTCCTGTTACCACCTCTCGAATCGAGGCTCACCCTCCAATGACATCTCAGAGTTGTTCACAATTTCCAAAAGAGGAGTCAAGATGCTGAGAGAATTGAAGCCAGAAATTCACGTTGATTCCACCACTCCTGTCTACAAGAACCTCAACAAAGACTCACAACGTTTCGTGAAGCAGTCCTCAGTGCTCAAAGCCTCTAATCTTTTCATGCGACAGCTTCTCTCTAGGGGAAACGCCAGCACCTCGCAAATCCCCGACTCTTCCACAGTCATCTCTTTCGACGCGCGAGTTTTTATGAACGGCGAGAAGCACCTTAGACTGAAAAGCGGACAGTTTTCTAAGCCGTGGTTGGTGGTGGGTTGCTTCGGAAAGGACGAAATTTTAACGACAGCCGCCAAGTGTCAAGACCTCTTGCCATACTCTGGAGTAGCCATTCCACTCGAAGCGAGCCACAACAACAAACACCACTACCGACCACTGCCTCTCTCTGACGATGAGAGGGGGGGCCTTCTCTTTAACTTTCTGCCCACGCACATCAGAACGGGCCTGCCTGTACACGTGAACGGTTCTTTCTTGATGTCGGAGGACCACCAGGCTTTCAGGAGGGGGAGCAGCATGAGGAGCAGTGACTACGTGGGCTGGAACGAGAAACTGCTGGCCCAAGTGACGTCAGCTGCTTACCTGAAGCTCCTGTCTGACCTCGCCTCTTTCTCCCCCACCGACCCTTCCCACTCCTTCCCCTTCCATCTGGCCTGGCCTGACGCCATGCTCACTCAACCAGAATTTCTGCCTGTTGTTAAAAACCTGTACAAAGAAATTTGCAGATCTCACAAGACAACATCTCCCCCTCCATTCATTTTCTCGGACGGCAGGTGCTGGTATCCCTTTGAGAACATTTGCTTTTTAGACTGCGACTACGAAGACGATGCTCTGGTGGAAGCTTCAGTGGAGGTGGGCAACAAGATCATGAAGCAAACCAACGCCTCGAAGATTCTCCTCTGTCTGCCCAAGCAGGTGCTATATGGCTTCCAGCTGGCAGACGCGTTGAAGCTGGTGCAGTCGAAAACATACAACAAAGCGCAGTTCTTCGAGAAGATCTTTCTTCCCTACATCGGCTCTATCCCTGAGAAGTTGAGAGACCCCCTCGTGTTTGAGGCGCTCAGAAGCATCAGACATAACTCTTTCATGGTCCCTCTTCTCAAGAATTGCTCATGTATCTCAACAGGAAAGCTCGGAATCCTGCGGCTGGAGAAGCCAACGAAACTCATAGATCCAACATCGAAGCTAGCTCTCTTGTACCGTGGTACAGAAGCCAGTTTTCCTTCGGAGAAGTACACCAAAGACGAAGAAGTTTTAGAGGGTTTGAAGTTCCTGGGGATGCGTTCTGAGCCGGCTGAGTTGAGTTGGGATGAGGTGATAGAGCGTTGCAAGCAGGTGCACCATATGAGAGATCCTTCTCTCACCAGGGAGGCTGTCTGCGTGCTGTTGCAGGCCATGAACAGCAAGCTGAACAACGAAAACGACCAGTCGCTCTCCAACCTCAGACACATTCAACTCATCCTACACAACATCAACTTCCTCCCTTCCAAACCCAAGCCTGACGACTTCCTCCTACCCTGGCACACTTCCCGATCCAATGACAACTTCTACAAGCCGTCCGACCTCTACCCTTCATTCTACACCGACATCCTCTGCTGCGTGCAACCAATCGTGAATGACCAGCTTCTCTCCAACTTCTCCAACAACCTCATAACTTTCCTCAAGCTCAGCAACGACCAGAAGCTGCCAATGGTGGCTCAGGTGGTGGATCAGTTGGACGCTGTAGCCACTCTTGCGGTGGAAAGGGAGATGGGAAAGAACCCAGTGTTGATGAGGAATGTGCAGCAGGTATGTGCCGCCTGCTACACCTACCTGCAAGACGTGTGCACCAGCAATAACAAGCTTCAGCAACAGTCTATCTTCGAGCTTCTGCAAAATCGACGTTTTGTTCTGGTGGATGATGTTTTTCTAACCTGCAAGCAACTAGCCTTCTCATTTCCTTACGACCTCAGACCCATCTTCTTCCAACTACCTTCCCATTACAAGGCTGAATACGCCGGTCTGTTCAGCTTCCTCAACGTGGGTGAGTACTTCACCACCAAGGACTACGTGGAAGCTCTCAAGGCCTTGTACGACAGCAACAAGAACAAAGCCCTGTACAAAGAAAGCCTCACCAAAGCTAAAAACCTGGTGGGACTCTTCAAAAACTCCCTCACCACTTCAGGACTAACCTTTGACGACGCCAACAAGCGCTACGGACCTATCTATGTACCCGACCACAACGGCATTTTGAGGAGCGTCAACCGACTTGACCTCACTTCCACCCACAGGCTTCCTAGCCAGAATGCAGAACAGAAAACCCCCGTGCAAGAACCACGTAACTACTTACGAGAGCAACAGACCGCAACACCCAGCGACGCCACAAGAGACAACGATGATGGAGTCTTCCCGTTTGAGCCTGTGTCAGTGCATCCTTTGAGTCGGTGTTCCTTTCCTCTGGAGCTTGGAATCACGGAGAATAATGTGATAAACGAGAAGAATTTGTTGATATCTCGAGTGAGGAAAGTAATGTGTGGAAGGGCTAGTGATCGGGACGTCCTGAAGGAGATTCTGAGGGTGGCCGATGACATTGGCAGCTCCGAAATGAGCATCATCAAGGACACACAGCGCCACAATTTGGTAGACAACTGCAACCATTCCAGCCTCAACCACAACTACTTCAAACACATGCAAGCACCAGCCATCTGCATCCAATTCAACAAGGCCATGAACCAGCAGCAGATCAACAGCATCCTTCGCACGGGTCACTGCAAGAAAGGCCTACAAACACCCTCCAGCAGCTCTAGCGACCCCAGCAAGTCAGGACTTTACGGCACAGGCTTCGACTCAGTCTACAAGATCACAGACATCCCATCGGTGTTGGCTTACGAGGAATCCAATGGCTTCATGTGTCTCTTTGAACCACAAGGCAAGTTCCTACAGGACACTAGCAAGCTAGAGCCTGGAAGGGTTTTTGAGGACTTGGAGCAGTTGGAACAGCTGGTTCCTGGGGTATTTTCGTGCTTTCTCAACGATAAATTCAAACCACACGGAGCCACCATGATTAGATTACCTTTGAGGACTCCGGAGATTGTGAAGTCCTCGGAGCTGAGTGACGAGGCACTGAATGAGGACTTCATCGACGAGCTGTTTGAGAAATTGAAGCAGGAGATCTTCGACTGCATGCTCTTTTTGAAGCAAGTCACCACCGTCACTATGTTCGACATCACCAGTAACCACACGTTGAAGGAAACCTACCGGATCTCCTTAAACACAGACGAAAGCAACGTCGAGGCAAAAAATGAGTTCAACAGAAGTGTCGAAGTTGTGTTGGAAGAGGCTAGAAAAACTTCAATGAGACTGATTGACCTTCCGAGCCATGAGATCACTTACCCAGTCATGATCTCTGACAACATGGGACAGTGGGAGAAATGGGTTTTGTCACACAGGTTTGGTTTAGACGCTTCTGCAGAAGTGCCTTCGAACATCAACGAGAATATCAAGCGGAGGGGCTTGGTGTTGGCGCCTGCGGGAGGCGTGGCCGCTATGCTCGACTTTTCAGTAGACGAAAGCCACAAGCGTTGCAGCAAGGTGTTCACGAGGCTGCCATTGAGTCAAAAAATCAACATGCCAACGCATCTTAACGCAAACTTTTGCGTTGACAAGGAGACTGGCAAGCAACTGTGGTCAGACAGCGACCTGGGCCTAATGAACGACTGGAACAACCTGCTGATGAAGTACATTGTTGCGCCCGCGTATGTGTCTATTCTGGCGCAGATCCCGTCCATGCTAGGCAACGTGAAAAGTGGCAGTGGCTCTTGCGTTTACGTAGGAGTCCTTGACTCGATGGGAGATGAAATTCCAGAACTTGACAGGTACACCAAGCTCTTCCCGATTCTCAACAGACAAACACCGCAAGGCTACTTGAAGCTGCTGATCGAGTCGGTCTACAAGTACATCGACTACAAGCAGGCAGCGGTGATCCCAGTCTCAAAGTCCTTGGCCGCTCCAGAAGCGTCATTGATATCTTCGTCGCCGGTGAGTGAAAGCACCAAGGTGGAGTGGTTTTCGACCAGAGTGGTGGGCTACCAAAAGCCCTACTTTGACAACCTCAAAGAAAGCTACCGAGAGATGGACGAGAAGCTCTTGAACATGGCCACTCCATCACCTTCAGCCACCTCAAGCACCCCTTCCTTCTCCACTCCAGTTTCCACTCAACAGGGCAAAAAGAGAAGGAGTCGCTTCCACATGAAGAAGAACGCTCATGAGATCGTTAGGGGTCTTTTGGTGAACTGTGGATTCAAACTCGCCAAGCTGCCCATCGCGGTCTTTGAGTCGTTCACGAATGCAGGCGTCGTGGTCTCTTGCGTCAGTCCCAAGGCTGCCATCGACTTCTTCAAATGCTACAGCAACCTGCCTTCTGTTGTCAACATTCCTCCGCTGCCGTGTGAAATATCACAAACTGCCTTGAAAGACGAAATCAACTTGAAGTTCTTGCTTGAGTATTGCTCCCAAGACATTCCATACTTCAGGTCGAACCTGGACGAACTGCCACTGTTGCTGTGTGAAGACGGTCTGCTTAAGCAATTTTCGAGTCAGAAGGACCGGAGGGTGTTTTTGTCGTCAGCTCACATGGTAAGTCCTGGCTTCGAAGCCATGTTCGTGCACCACTCTTTGGTGGGCAGCGTTTTCAAGGAGGCTGACGTGGAGGCGTGTGACGTCTTTTTGAGGTTTGACGTCAAAGCCTTTGCTGACCACCTGCCGTCCATCCTCGACCGCATCTACCAAGTGGAAGCTGCTGTTAGCAGGGATGGTGCTAGTAAGGCATCCTACCAAGACGTATGGCTCAGGGATGTGTGGAGTTTCCTAGCAGATGAGTACCAACGCACGTACGAACACACAAACAACAACTCGATGCAGCAACACAATGAACTTGAGATGGTTGAAAACCTCTTAAAACCTATTTCGAACTGGTGTTTGTTGCCCGTAAAGTTGAGACAGAAGACAGGTAAAAGTTCTGGTAAGTCCATGCCGGGCAACAAAAGATTGACGGCAGACTACTTGACTGATCTGAGAGACGAAACCATCAAGGATCTTTTGGTGCCCATAAGCTCCTCTTTCATGGTGCTCGACTACTCTTCAGACAGCATATCAGGCAACCAGATCAGGAAGCATTTTGGCAGGTTAGGCGTCTTCGAGCTGGATGTTGCCTTCTTTGACGACAGCGCTACTCCAGCAAGCCACTCTAACACCCCCATGAGGTGCAGGTCGCCTGCTCTCTTCAACCTCAAACAGAGCACTCCAGGCGTCCCCAACCAGTGGTTACAAACCAACAAGATTCTTTCCTTTATCAGGATTTTTGTGTCGACTCCCGAGTTTCCCAAAGCCATTCTGAAGCCGCTTGACAAGGTTCTCCTCAAGCCAGAAGGACCCGAAAATATCGGAATGAACCTGGAAGAAAGCATCGCCATCTTGACTTACTTCAGCAACTCCATGGACGTGTGGAAAAGCAACAGCATCGTGATCAAGTCTTTGATGTTGCTGCCTGTCCACTTGGCGGTGGACGGGAGGCTGGTGCCCATCCACAACGACGAGAAGACCTACTTGTTAAAGCAGAACATGCTGGAAACGGACATTGAGCTTTTGCAGAAAAGGCTTAAATTGAATCTGCTGAGGCAAAACGTCATGTTTGAAAGCCTTTACGAGGTGCTGGGCTGCCAGCTAATCAGTTTGGAACAACTGTACTCGGACTATCTTTTCAAAAACTTCGACTTGTTTTCCCACGACTCCAGGCTTCATCATTTGACTTTCATCAAGAACACCCTCTTTCCGGCTCTTGAGCCTTCTCGCAAAGAACACTTCAAGGCCACTCTGATGTGCTCAAAGGTGCTGCCTGATGAGCAGGACACCAGAATTCTGAAGAAGCCAATGGACATTAGAGAGGGTGGAGAGTTTGCTTCTAGACCAAGTCTGTCTTCTTTCAAGCCTGCAGCCCCCTTTAACAATGACGAGTGGCTGGAGTTCTTCGAGAAAAAATCCTTCAAGACCCGTCCCACACTCACTTCTGCACGGGTGGCTGCACCTGTAATGGAGGAAGTGATTCCAAGCAGTGAGGAGTTACTGACCACGGCACGGCATATTGCCTCGAAAGGAAAGAAGCTGTCAAGCAAAGAGAACAGTGAGGAGGTACAGAGGGCTCAGAGCGCCTTGGAGAAGGAGTGTCAGTTGCTCATGAAACACCTGCTGCACCCGAAGGTGGTATGCAAAAAGAACTTTCTCGAAAATCTCGCCACCATCGCCTTTATTCCAGCCGTAAAAGTCCCTTCGTCGTACACTAAGATACACGCTGCTTATATAGCGCCGAATTTTTCAAACAACGAAGCCCTCTCATCCACTTCCTCGCACGCCTGGCTTACCTTCAAAGACTGTTTGCCCTACAAACACATGCACGCTTGCTGGACCTGCTCTTACATACTTCCAGAGTGGGCAGATCCGCTGGAGAAAGAGGAGGAGGTGAAGAACGGTCTAGAAAGCCACGTAGACAAAGAAGACAGCAAAAAAGACATGGCAGATAGACTGGGCTACAACGAAGAGCCATCGGTAGAAGTGGTAGTGGAACACGTGCAAAACATTTGCAAAGGCAACCCAACGCCCCTCGCCAAGTCCACCGCCAGCATCGCTGATGACTCGACAGACGTGAAGCAAAACTTGAAAGCAGACGTCTTGAAGAAGATCTTTGACCACCTGCAGCATCGAATCGACGATGTTTGTGATCAACAGGCCCTCAACGACATGCAAAAGAGCCTGCACAAACTGCTCAATGTCAAGTGTATCATGGTCGACATCGGAAAGTTCGTCGCCCCTAGACAGGTTTGTTAATAATTTATAACATTACTATTAATAATTTTATTTTTTATCTTGTTAGTAGTATTATAAGTAGTAATAGCAAAATAAATTATTTTTTTAATAATATTTTTGATTATTCATTATCAAAATCAATAATAAATCCCACCTTAAAGCCCCAAAAAAATGTAATTTATGAGTTCGCAATTTATTTTTGAACTATAAAATAAAAAAGTTCTCATGACAATTTACCTTTTTCAGGTGGCGATCAACCTTTACGAAGACGACCAAGTGCCGCCATACCTGTGTCAAACGCCCTCTGACCTGGGTCAGTTCAAGCGGGTGCTGTTGTCTCTGGGTGTCTCCAACATCGCCTCTCCTGAGCAGTACGCCCTGGCTCTTGACAACATTAGTGCCCAGACAGGGGGTGAGAAACTCCACCCCAATGAGTTGCGTCTTACTTTCACCGCAGTCCGAGGTCTCTTCGAGGCGCTGAGGCGTCTACGCTATAGGGATGTTGACCCCCTCAGCAAGCTTCACTGGCTCTACTTGCCTACCGTGTCAGGCTACATGCACCGATCCACGTCGATGTTCTTCAACGACGACCAGCCGTCTTCCATCATCTTCAGACTACAGCGCTCTAGTGACAAGAAGGTGGCTGGGAGGCCATTTCTGGTGGACTTGAGCGAGTGTCGCCTCAGCAGTGACGACCACGCCGATCTTATTTCACTGTTGCCCAAACGCTTGCAGCCCATCTTTCTCAGCCAGGCTTTGACGGAGCATCTGGACACCAAGTGTCGAGAAACCGTGGTGTACCACTCGATTGCTGACAAGCTCAAGTACCAGATGACCTCCAAGATGTTCTCCAGGGGCATTGTGCGCCTCATCAAGCACGAGAGGTCTACCAACAGGAACAATGGGCCTGTGAGGCAGACCATGCTTGACAGCATCGAGCAGAGCCTCAAGAAGATCCGCATCCAGGGAGTTGACAAGGTGGTCACGTACCTGGCCATCAACTCCCGTCCTCTGAGGGGCACTGAGGCTGAACTTGAATCGTTTGCGGAGAAGACGGTGGAAGACAAGGAGGACGTGGCGGGGTCTGAGATCTGGAACATTTACATCAACAAGCTGGCTTGCTTCAGCGAGGAACTTCAGACTTCAGTGTCGGAGGCGGTCAACAAGATGACTGGAGGCCTTCTACGCCACTCCATCCACTACATCCAGCCTATTCTCTCTTGTCTGCCTCACTCCATCCCCAAAGTACTCGACAAACTTGCTATCAAGCCTGACACTCCCTCCAGCCTACAGGTGGCCATGCGTTGATAGTATATTATATTCTAATCTAACCTAATCAATGCATTTGTAAAGCGTCAGTCATTTTTTTGTGGTGCTTCCATAAGAACGGTTTAAAACGCTCATGAGTAATTAAAACCATCTTTAAAAATATTTTTTTATTACTTTAATTTTGAAAGTTATTAATTTTCCAAAACTTTTATCCATTTTTACTGATTTTGAAATATATAAAAATAATTTTGATAAACATTAATTTTTAAAAAACTTTTTTTCAATCATATTTCTACCTTCACCATTCACCTCCCACCAACCCACAGACATCGGATGCAAGCAACCAGCCAACACTACCGACGCCGGGAAGTCTTGTTCCGAAGGAGGACCACCACTTGCTGAAGGAGGATTTCGAAGAGTTTGACCAGGGCGAGTACATCGGCTACGAGCTGGAAGACGAAGAAGGCATCAACGATGGCCAAAGAACCATCATCTACGCCATAGTGCTTGAGAAGATGGTGGAGGAGGACTTTGAGACCACTTTTGGCTCCACCACACCGTCGCCTGGGCCTCCAGGGAGCGACAAAAAGCGAGGTCGTAGTGGCAGCCATTACTCGCCACAAAGAACACGCTCGCGCACTGGTTTGTCGATGTCGTCCGATCCTGAGCACCACAAGTTCACGCAGAAGTATCGTATCAACGTGGGAGAAAAACGACCGCCCGCCATCGCTCCCGTCACAGACCTTTACAAGTTCCACCGCGTGAAAGGAAGGAAGCGTTGGAATGGAGGGGCTAATCAAGAGGACTCCTTCAAGTCCGCAACCACCCCCACATCTCCCTATCCCCCCTCCACCCACCCAGGCGATGAAGACGACAACGTGTACCACGCAGATGACTCAGACGCTCACAACAGGTTAGAGACATTGATTGTTGTTGCATTGATCGCTTAACATTTTTTGAATTTTCGGCTCTTTTCAAATTTACGCTCTTGCACTCTTCGACGGAGTCCCATTTGAGTTTTTATATTTTAATACTTTGGTTATTGCTATTCCACAATGTTACTCTATATCTTTATTCGCGTTCTGGTTCGCTTGCTTTGGTGCTTTCAAAACTTCAAGTTGTTTTATCATCCACAATTTTGTTACCCTTTCTTTTTTCTAACTTTTCTTTTTATTTAATTCTCTGTTTCAATGCCTCGCTATTCTCGTCATTTTCACCATTTCAACTATCTTTTGCCTCAATTGCTTGCCTTGAGTCTTTAAAAACATAACTTAGTTAAAAATATTAATGTAGCTAAATTTGTTCAATTAAAATTAGATGAATAAAATTTATGCGTGTATTTATTTTACGGCTATCTTTACCTCTCCACCACCTTCCCCATTTCAGACAGCACCAAAGTAGAGAGAATACTTCCAGGGCTTCAAGCACCAAGCAACACGCCTACCATATCCCCAATAGGTCGCCTAGGCAACCATTCACAGACAATAATCTCTTCGTCGATGAAGACAACGACACCAATATTAACCACTACGACAACTTCCACGAAGACGAGAGGCCTTATAACGGAGACTTCATCGATCATAACTTCTCGCAACAACAAAAAGATATTTATCAACAACAACATCAACAACACAACAACCACCACCAAAAATTTTCTTCACAACACCACCGCCAACAACAACAGCAAGACATGTGTAAATACGACGAAGAGTGGGGTTCGAAACACCAAAACAGAAACACCAACCACTCGAGCGAACAAAAGCCCTCGGACGGACCCCAATACAACGACTCTAGCAACGGTGATGACGTCATAACAACGGAAAAAGTGATGGGTGAGGTGAGTGATGCGCTAGAAGAGGCGTGGCTACTTCCGGAGCCGCAACGCAAAAAGGTGGTCAAGCGTCTCCTGTTACGTTGGCACCCTGACAAGAACATTGGCAACGAAGAGTTCGCAACGGTGATCACACAACACGTGCAAGCCGAGCTAGAGCGTCTGGAATTGGGTCTCCCTCGACCTTCCAACTTCGACCCTTCGCAGTTCGACTTTGACCCTCGCAACCCCTTTTCCAACAGCACGTCGTTCAAGCAGAACTTCGCCAACGCCTACAAGTACTTCTTCGACCAGATGAACCAGCGAGCCAAGGAACACAAGCAGCAGCGGGAGCGCTACAAGGAGAACAGGGACAACAGCGCCTCTGATGGATACTTCTTCCAGGGAACCAATCCACAACCAGGTCAGGCAAAAAGGTTTTTGAGGCAGGCCCAAGAGGACTTGAGAGCTGCTGACAACGACTTTGATGCTCTGGACCCCGCCTATGAGTGGACTTGCTTCAAGGCTCATCAGGTCAGTAACTGCTGTTGCTGTTTTTGCTGCTGCTTTTGTTGTTTGTCTCTGTTGTTATTGCTTTTTTTGCATCTTCAATTATATATCACTTTATTGTTAATGACTTTCAGCTTATAGCGAATTTTACGTCTATTGATATTATTTTGAGATTTAAATTTTAATTTATGATTATCGGTTTTAAATATTTATATTATTTATTACTCCATAAGAATATTCTATTTATACTTTTTTTCTTTATTATTTTATAATGAAACCAATGAAAATTTATTTAACTCCTTGTTTGAATGATTACCTTTTAGAGTTGATAACTCTCAATTCATTCATTCAATTTTCTTCACTAACGTCATCTTCCTCACATTAAACAAGTTACAACCACATTTCAACCACCGCCAAAAACAACATCAACACTAGCAACGACTTCATCACAAACAAATTTACCACCACTACCACATTATCACAACCACATCACCATGACATCAACATCAACTTCACCACCTGCCACTGCCAGGCTGCAGAGAAGGCGCTCAAGGCGGCGCAGTTCGCGGTAGACGCCGTGACATCATTCAGTCATGACCTCGTGACCTTGGCGGCTTCGCTGGAGGACACGGAACTTCGGAGGTTGGCCCAGAAACTGCAGAAGATTGTCGGCAACTCCAATCGCCTATATAACCCAGACCCCATGGACTTTACTGTGATACCTCACGAGGAGTTTAACAAGGACATGGCGTGTGACGCCATCATGTGTGCTGTCGACATCTTAGAGAGGGTGAAGGAGTTTGTCGAGTTGAGAGATTTGTGAGGGGGCTTTAGATGATTTGTGGGTTTTTGGAAAGTTTTTTGGGGTTTTTGTGGAAGGACTTCGTGAGAGCTTTGTTAGAAAGTTTCGAAAATTTTGGGGATTTTTTATGAGTAACTTGATAAACATTTGTGAAGATGCTGAAAAATGGTTGCAGGCTAGCAGTTTAAAAATATTATTTTTTTGACGAGTGCTTAAATTTTTTTAATGCAAAATTCGTGCAATTTTTGTCCTGTTTCACTCAGCTCGCTCTGTTATTTTTTATCGATTTTTTGCTTATAATGCTGACGTGGTTATTATGCCTTTGTGACCATATTATCCTCCATTTTTCGCTTGTTTCAATTTTTGTGAAAGAAAATTAATTTACATTTCCACTTTGCTCTATATTTTTATTTTTCGCTAATTTTTTTGCATTTTTACAATCATATTACCCATTGCCATTTTTTATTTCCCAACTTCTTACAAGGCGCGTGAAGATTAAGCAAGTTTTAGAGACTTTTAGAAATTTCGTCTTTCGCTAACGCTAAAATTTTGCTTGCCTTATAAACCGTCTGTCCATCTGGTAAATCAAGCTTATTTGACTATTGAAGTTAATTAAAATTAAATACGATTTTATTCAATCTTTGATACCGCCATTATTTTCAACAGCTTGAAATCATTATTAATATTAAATTAATAATATTTATAATTATTACTAAAGACGTTAATTGCTATTTTCACTCCAACCGATCTGACCCGTGCAGAAGGTGGGGTAGTTAGGCCTGTACACTCAGACACTCATCTCAATCGTCTGTTAAGTTGCCTTTATAATCATTATTTAATTCATTCATTCATTAGTTTTCACTCGTGTTCACAAGCGCCATCATCTCAATTTATATCCTTTCTTTCGTCCTTGTTCTTTAAACTGCTATTTAAATTATAATAATAATAGTTTGAAATACTGTTCTATGGTTTATTTGTTGTTACTATTTTTTTCGTGCATTCTTCAAATCAAAGTTACCGTGGCTTTCGTGTGTTGACTGGTAGTGTTCTCAGTGTTGTTTTGTCATGTAAATTTGTAAAAAAATGCTTTAAGCTTTCTCGCCTTCTGAAGTTTTTGTCAGAGTACGTTAGTGAACTTGAACGGTTGTACATTAATCAACTACTTAATATCTCGCGACGCCTCGTAGCTTGCGTGTGAAGGAAACTAGAAATTAGCGGAATAACTAATTTACTGACTTCTAAAATAGAAGTGAACTATTTTGAAGAAGGATGTTCTCTAGCTTCATCTTCTCGTTTTGTTGATTGAATCTTTTTTTGTTTCTTCTTTCTCAATGTTATTCAATTAATTTTTATTTCTCTGGATAAATACAGAATATTGAACAATTATTTTGTCATTTATATACTAAATTCTGTTTCTAGAATAAAATTTTATAATAATTCGAATGCTTTGATAATAGGTAGAAATTATCTTCACAAAAAAATCAATGCCTTTTTTCTTTCGACCTACTCCTTCTCCTCTTTCTTTCCTTATAATCTCTTTCTCTCTCTCTATCCTTTTCTCTTTCTCTTTCTTTGTCTTTGTTTTTGTCTCTGTCTTTGTCTTTTTCCTTGTCTCTATTCCTGGGCTTATCTCTGTGTCTATCTCCATTCCTTTCTTTATGTCTGTCTTTATCTCTATCACGTGTTCTACCGCTTCTTTCTTTGTCTTTTTCTTTGTCCCGCCCTCTTCTTCCTCTTTCTTTATGCCTGTCTAAATCCTTTTCCTTCACACGTTCTTTTTCTTTCTCTCGCTCCTTCTCTCGTTCACCCCCCACAGACCTCCTCCTGGACCTTTCTGGAGACTCGCTCAGTGACTTATCCTTCCTGCCAGCCAACCTGTGAATTGCTTGTGTATTTTAACCAATGCACAGTGGAGGTCAATGATCATAAAGGAGAATAATTAAAAACATAATTTGAATAGTAGTTTTTATAATAAAAATAATAATGAAATATATAAAAAATCATTGTAATAGTATTAACCAAAAATTGGCATTGTAACTATAAAAATCAATAATATTTAATTAATATTGATAAGCTTCTTACTTTTCAATCTCTCCTTCATCCTCCTCCTCCGAGTACACATCATCATCCTCATCCAGAAATGGATTCACTTTAGGCTCCAACTGATTGGTCTCTTCCAACACCCATCTTGAGATTTATGAAGGTTGAAAAGTAATTGAAATTAATTATTGAAAATATCAAAAAATTCATTCAAGATTGATTAGGTTGAGAATACATAAATAATACTGCTTTATTTTCAAGCAATGCAGTGCAGTAACCTTTTAGGAATTCGAGGTAGGATACAGTCATAGACTCGATCTTCTCTGAGAAGCTCATCAACAAACTGGTCCATGGTAGTGAGAAAGTAGTTGCCATTACGATCCCTGGTCTTCATCTTACGATAGTCCATGTAAAGTGGATCTAGATATTTATAACAATCCACGGGAGAACCTGTCAGGCGCATGTAGAATGCACCAAGAGCCCTGACATATTTGAAGTCCGGTTGAGTAATAAGTTCAATAACGATATCTTTTTCTGGTTGTATCTGGAGCATCTTCAAAATGAGACATAAGAAGGGCGTTGGTTTGACGTTTGCAGAAAAAATTCCGCCTATATATTTAAGCTCCAACGCCTTATCCACCAATAATTCTGCCGATAACGCAAAACAGTCTTCTTTCCAATATTTCGATTCATAGATTCTCGTACGAATAATCTTTTCAATCAAGTACTGAGGATTTGTTCCTTTCACTGTTGTAGCTTCCTTGACTGTTCGATTTGCCATTTTAGTGAACTAAAATCAACAAAAAAAACTAAATAGTTTGAAAAATATATTTTTTAAATCTTTCAGCGAGATTTCAACTTCACACAAAAAAACATAGAAAGGCTTATAATATACTTTTCAAACTTATATTTTTGGAATGATGAAACAAATTATTTTTTTTATTTCATAGTTCAATAATGAAAATCAATTATGGAAAATCTAAAAAATATTTCAATGGCATATGGAGTGTTTAAAAGTAGTTGTTTTGAGAAAATGGATGCTGGTGCTAACAGCGATGAGATTTACTGCATTTGCAGGAGTTCTGACATTTCTCGTTTCATGATGTATGTTTGAAATCAGTATTTATTCACGGTTATTATTAATACAATATCAAAAACCTGGTTCTTATAATATCTAAATACACAATCTACAAATCAATTGATCACAGAGGATGTGAAGAGTGTAATGAGTGGTACCATGGTGACTGCATAGCCCTCACTTCGGAAGACGCTCAATCTATCGAACACTGGTTCTGTCGCTTCTGCCTCGGTTGGTTGCTAACTTTTTTGAAATTTTTCTGCCACTTATCTGTCAATACTGAGTAACCCGTTATATTTTGAAGAAAAAAATTCGAGTTTGAGGATCATATACCAGAAAAAGATAATCGAAGTTGTCAAGCCTGTTGTAGCTGATGAGTCAGATTTGGGTGAAATGAGTGATGATGAAGAAGATAACGATGATGACGACAATAATGACGATGATAATGAAGGCTGGAAAAATGGTTTCAAAGTTGATGGTAAGAAACACAGGCTTAAACACAGACATAGAGTGAGTGATTTTACTCATAATACTTTCAGTACTTAACAGTGCTAAAATACTCGAAATATGTCCACCATTAACTTTCATCTCTTCATCATCAACAGGACAAGGACAACAACAAACGCAAGTCATCCCGCATGTGTGGTTCATGTAAGGCATGTCTTAGAACAGAGGACTGTGCTACATGTGACTTTTGCAAGGTGTGACTCTGTGACACTTGTCACTACTGACACTTTGGTACCTTTTCTGTCATTTCAAAAATTAACTTATTTTTATATATGTTGTTAATATTTTCATCGTTTTTTTTATAAATATTATTATTGTTTTTGTTAATCATATATGCCTAGTAAAATCGTTTGATGAAATATCTTAGTTATGAATATTCAATTTATGCAAATATTTTATTTTGAAATAATCATTTTAGATATTTTTCATTTCAACATATTTCTATCCTTCCATCAGGACATGAAAAAGTTTGGAGGCTTGAACAAACTCCGTCAGAAATGCAGACTCAGACAGTGCCTCAACTATGTCAATACTTATTTATGTGTTTTTTTTTGGATTTATCATTATATTTTCATTTATTTTTTTATTTATATTATGATTTCATTTATTTTTTAATTTATTTTATATTTTCATTTAATGGGTTTAATGCCACTATAATAATATTCATGTTTGTATTGTATTGTATTTTATTTCATTTATTTGTTAATTTATTTTATATTTTCATTTATTTGTTAATTTATTTTATGTTTTCATTTATTTTTTGATTTATATTATGTTTCATTTATTTATTTCTATTTTATATTTTCAATTGATTTTTATTCAGTGTTTTTATTTCCACTTCAGGGCATTTCAACACTTTTCCCATCAGAACCCATCAAACATAAAAGGTTGGACTTAATATCAGCATATTCTCCATGCTTACAATAATGATATTTTAAAAAATAATAACAAACATTATCAATATTAATTATAATAAATATAATTTTTAAAGAACCAAGGCAAATAACTAAGGTGCTAATCACTCAATTTTCAAGATGTGTCATCACTTATATTCACTTTTAAACGTTGAGGCAGGCTTGAAGGGGGTCTGAGCGAGGATCGTTACTTCATCAAGGTATTATAACTTAATTATAATTTAATAATTCACTTTATTATTTAAATCAACTTAAATTGTTCACCATGCTTATGATTTAGATGAATGATTTTAAAACTATTTGTGTTGATGTAATTTTCTTAATGTTCGTTTTTATATTTATATTTCTTTATTTTATAACGGAGATAAGGACAAACGTAAATCGTTTCTGCAGTCTGAAGACGAGCGAATCGAAAAAAAGAAGGAAGAAAAAAAGAAGAAAAGAAAGTACCAGGATGAAGAAGAGGGAGAGGATGGTAGTGATGGAGATGATTATCGCAAGCAACTCAAGTGGAAACGACACCACAAGAGGCACAACAACCGTTACTATGAGGACGACGACTATGACGATAACTTTGAACGCAAAAAGGTAATTGGAGCCAAGAATATCAAGAACCCTTCTTCCAAAAGCCACAACTACTTTTTCCAACAGCAACAACAACAGTACCTACAGGCACAACAAGCACACAAGCGCACCCAACAACAACAACAACACCCGCAACACCAGCAACAACACCACAAGCTTAACAGCAACAGGCAGTGTTATGGACCTGGTTGTGTCAATGCCGGTCGCAGCAATTCAAAGTACTGCTCTGATGACTGTGGTATCAAGCTGGCTACCAAGTCAGTGCTGTTTTTGTTGTGGTGCTGTTGTTGGTGTTGATCTTTGATTTGTGTAATTTTCGTTTCAAAATGGTATGCTTATTGTTTATAAGTTGTAACATACATCTATAACCATTGTCATTTCCATATCTTGAATATTTCTACACAAACACACACAGTCGAATCTTCGAGATTCTCCCGCGTCGAATTGTTGAGTGGCATTCATCTCCCTGTGTGGCCCATCAATCAAACATCAAGGCTCTTGAGGAGGTAGATGCATGCATGCATACTAGCATGGTTTGATGAGTGCATGGATGAATGGGTGAGTGCTTAATTCATGAATGAAAAATGAGAATTCAATGATGGAATTTTCTGGAAAGGTGCGGAGGAAGCAAGGTGAGGCGAGGGAGAAGTTGTCGGAGTTGGAACGAAAAAAGAGACAACTAGAGGAATTGATAAAAGAGTGCAAACGAGTGGACATCGTCTCGTGGGATGAAGAGGTGGGTCTTGCAGTGATGGGGATCGGGATAGTGGAGGGGGAAAGTGGGTGTTGAAGGGTGCTTACTAGGTCTCTAACTCAAAACTATAATGTTTTATTAGTTTTTGTTATCAACTCCCGTTCAATCACTTTTTTCAATCAATTTTATTCTTCAATCACTCAACTTTCACCGCCACTGTTACCACCATCATTGCCAAACAGAATGACAGCGACGACGACACCGATATGAGTTACTACTGCGTCACGTGTGGTCAGGAGCTGCCTCACAAGGTGGTTCTCAAACACATGGAAAAATGCTTCAACAAGGTTTGGTTGCTGCTGGGGTGGTGGTGATGATGATGATGAAGATGAGAAGGAGGAGGAGGAGGAGGAGGAGGAGGAGGAGGAGGAAGATGGTGGTGATAATGATAATTATATCAATGAAGATAAAGATAGTAATAATAACATCCAAGTTGACCAAACACCCAACAATCCTTCCCATCACCCTCCTCCACCCCAAGATGGAGAGCATGACGTCATTCGGGTCGATGTACAAGGCACGAATTGAAGGCGATGCCCTCTTCTGTGACTTCCACAACCCCTCGCAGGGCACCTACTGCAAGAGACTCAAAGTGATCTGCCCGGAACACTCTAAAGAGCCTCGGGTGTCGGAGAGTGAGGTGTGTGGGTGTCCGTTGGTGACGAATGTCTTTGAGCCTAATGGAGAATTCTGCAGGGTAGCCAAGCGTAAGTGCATCAAACACCACTGTTGGGAAAAGCTCAGAAGAGCCGAGCTAGACATGAGCCGGCTGAGACAGGTGGGTGGTGATGGATGGGATTGGTAGTTGGGGTTGATTACTCGTGGTTGGTGGTTGAAAGATAGAAGATACGATGGTGGGGTTGTTGAATGACGGAAGTTTTGATGGAATTGTGGAGTGGTTGAATGGTGGAGTTCCGATGGGCTGGTGGTATCTTTGGAATAATAATAGAAGTTTTTAATTAAGGGCGAATGAAGAGTGGCTGATGGTGATTGGTGGCTTGTGAATCTGTTGATGATGGCTGTGGAAGAAGGGGTGAAAGCTATGTTCAGAAAAGGTTTTTACGTGCTGACTAATTTTATGTCATCATCACTCCCCTCCAGTGGATGGTGTTGGATGACCTGTTCGAGCAGGAAAGGCAGGTTGTTCACGCCATGACTAACAGGGCTAATGTTCTAGCACTCATGCTCCACTACACCAAGCCAGAACCATCATCCACCGATCAGTCTCACCATTCACCTTCTCACCGATCATCATTTCACCATTCACCCTCTCATCATTTACCATCCCACCATTTACTTTCTCACCATTCACCATCTCATCTACTATCACCCACCCATCCACCATCACCCATTCATCAACCATCACTCACTCATCCATCATCACTCACTCATCCACCATCACCCATTCATCAACCATCACCTTCCAACCAGCCTTCCATCTCTGCTTCTTCAAGCTTCTCTGATTTTCCTTCCATTTATCAAACTTCCTAGGCGTAAAACCAGTTTCAAGGATGTTTTTTTATCCCTTTAATGGCCTAAAATCTTTAAAGCCGCCAGAACCCTCCAGTTGATTTGTACGTTCGAAAGAGTAAATTTTTTCACGTCTTTAATTCAACAACTCATCGTTTGTGGCATAAAAATAAAATGATCAATCGAGGTAATCTAACCACAATTGCTGGCCTGATGAAATTCTGATGGGAACAAAATAAAAACTGCAAAATTAATCGATGCATTGTGAATGCCTTCTTTCATATTCTTTTTGGTTTTATTTTTTTCTTCACATAGAATCAGCTTCGTTGTTGCTTCATTCGGCTGCGCACATTCGTGTGGTAATATATATATATATATATATATATATATATATAAATTTTATAAAATACAGTATAGAATGCAAGGAAGGTAGAATTGGTTTAGAAATAGACAGATGAGAAGAAGAGTATCGGATGAAGGTGGGTGAGTCGGGTTTGCGTGGGTATATATCCATATATATATATATATATATCTGTGTGTGTGTGTGTGTGTGTGTGTGTGTGTGTGTGTGTGTGTGTGTGTGTGTGTGTGTGTGTGTGTGTGTGTGTGTGTGTGTGTGTGTGTGTGTGTGTGTGTGTGTGTGTGTGTTTGATGTTTACGTTCTGTGTGAAATTAAGCTGGGATGTTCGAAATCAAATTTGAATGCCAAAACCTGGTGATCAAAAACTAAAAGATTTACGGTTGTCACGTCGTAAAAAAATAGGTAAGTGTTGTAAACATGTTGAAATGGTTATATGCAGTTACAAGTAAGTGAAAAGATTGAAACAACTGTTAACTTTGAAACATTAAAGCGGCTAATTATTATGAAGTGAAAAAGTAACGCGAACTAGCAAAGTTCAAATGATGTATTCTCTTCAAAGTTTGAAAATAAAACAGCAAAAGTTCATAAATTCCTATAGTGCAAAAAGATAGAATGGATTTTTTCCAAGTTTCAGTTTCAATATTGTTGCAAAATGTATTTTAAGAAAGTGTCTTTATTCTTTTGTTTGCAGTCTCGAATGCGTTTTTGAGAAGATTAAATAACCTCATGAGTAAACAAATGAAATAATAATAATAATAATAATAATAATGATAATAATAATGAAACCTCATAATTAAAATGAATATAACAGAACACCATAAAAAAATTCATAGAAAATGAACCGCACACATAAATAACTTAACTTTCACCACTGTTTTGTGTCTGTTTATTTCTCTAGTTAAGTACTGCATGCAAACTTGAATGAAACTGCCTAGCAAGCATTTGATTGTTGTTGTTGACGTTGTTGCAGTTTTTTTTGTTTTTGACGTTGTTGTTGTTGTTGACGTTGTTAGGGGGTTAGAGCTAGAAGAATGCAAGAAATTGCGTGGCTAACGAAAGCATGGAAGAGTGGAGACGACGACCAACCTCACTGCACCACACAGCATTTTCGTGCTTTCCTGGCATCTGCGCTGTTGGTTGTACCTTTGGAGGTCTGCTGAAAAACTTTTGTGTGGGTACCATTCTGAAAGGCTTGTGAGCTGCCATTGTGGTAGTTCAACCTTTTTTTTGTTGGCACTTCCTTTCTGGAAGGGTAAGAGCTTGTACCTGTTGGTTTGGGTGATTGTTGTGGTTGTGTGCCCATCACTCTAGCCGTTGTCTTACTTATGTTTCGCTCCGGGCGAGGTTGACTTATTTCGGCACCTCCACCACCATCAACAATTTCAGCAGTAGGGATAGATGTTGCAAAGTTATTGTGGATGATGTTGTAGTTGTTATTGTTTTTGTTGTTGTTTTTTTTGTTGTTTTTGTTGTTGTTGTTGTTGTTGTTGTTGTTATTGTACATGTTGTTGTCGTTTATGTTCAAGAAAATGGAGCTGGAAAAATCCGGAAGGTCTTTGGAAGAAAAGGAGAAGTCCTCACTGATGATGACTTTGTCCTTAAAGTTGTCGTCAGTGCTATTGTCTCTGGTCTCAGCGTTGCTGTTGGTGTTGTTATTTTTGTTGTTTTTAT
>OX387252.1:3654586-3659586 GCA_947562095.1 Branchellion lobata | reverse complement strand
TTTTCATAATTATTTTTGTTGAGTGAACAACTTGATTTCTTTTCAAAATTCAAATTTGGGCTTTGCGCTTTTCTGCATAGCTTGCTAACTATAAGGCTATAGTCGCACAAGACACAACCGTAAAAACTACCAGTACCACCACCACTAACACCACGACCATCACTACCACCCTTACCACCACTACCACCACAACCACCACTACCACACCAAGGAACTCACCAAAGACATCGGCTTCAGAACTAACGACGCATTGGTCAGCAAAGGTCACGTGGAGACTCTCCTTGGTCTCTGATTGGCCCGACTTGCTGTATTGGAGAATGTGGGGGTGCGATAAGATAAGTCATGATATAGAATGTTGAGATTTGCTGTGGTTTGGTATGGTGTGGTTAGGTGTGGTGTGGTGTGGTGTGATGTGATGTGGTTTAATTTTGTGGTGTGGTGTGTCCTTATGTGGTGTGGTGTGGTGTGGTGAGGTGTGGTGTGGTGGGGTGTGATGTGATGTGGTGAAGTGGTGTGGTGTGGTGTAGTTTGGTGTGGTGTGGTGTGGTATTTTGAAAAGGTGGGATATGAGTGGCTTTGATGTAGTCTCATGAGACATGTGGTTGAGAGTCTAGCGTTGTTTACAAGTTTTTTGGTTGGTTTTAAGAAAAACCCATATGTTTGCCTTCATTTTCCAAATTTTGTCATTCTCGTAGTCTTTGAATGCTTTTAGCCACAAAAAGTCTGCAAGATCAATAAGACCAAAACACACCATTCCGTGCACTCGGACACCCTCCCTCACTAGACCAACCTTTCTTATTAAAATTAAACTCAAAAAAATCATAAGTTTTCACTTATAAATGGATATTTAGGCATAATTTGTAATTTATTATTTTAAATTGATAATTTATTTTTAAAAAATGTAGTATAGTTTTTGATTATAAACTAATAATAAAGGAGCCTGAGGGTCCTTAGAAGTTCTTTGAAACGGTTTTTATGAACATAAAAAAACCTCTGAACCCTTTAAAAATCGATGAATACCTTTCACGAACATTATTCAATATAATTAATTCATCAATTAAAAATAAAAGTTTCAATTAGAATAATAAAGATTGTTTTATCATGTTCATTAAAGAGCATTGGTAGAATCACAGGCAAAATACTTGAACGTCTCATTCGTTTTAAAAATTATATTGTATTATGCCAAGATTTTGTATAGAATTTCACCACCAGTCTTGTTGCTCTGTAGCACCTCCACAATAGCCCCTCTTTCTACTCTTTCATTATCATGGATTTGGTAAACTAAATAAACATCCTTGTCATTTTCATCACCACCACCCTACCATCCATACCATTCCACCACCTCCACCACTCCACCATCACCACCACCACCACTCCATCAGCACCACCATCCCACCATCACCACAGCTCCATTACCAGCACCCCATCATCACCACCACTCCATCACCATCATCCCACCACCACAACCTCCCCACCATTCCACCATTTTTATTGTTAGCATCATCTCACAATCATTCTCATCCTTTCATCATCCTCATTATACAAAACAATATAGTAAAAATACGAACATCATTATAGTGGCATAAACCCGTAGAGTTTCGGGGCCACTCAAAAAGTTTTCTTATAATTATAATGCAAAATATAAGAAAAAAATTATTTTTTAAAAAAAGTAAACCTTCATTATTATGATGAGGGGAAAGATTCATTGAATTGGTAAGTCTTCAGAAATCGACAAAAAAATTTTGTTGAACTTGAAGATTTTAAGCTGTTAAACAGGTTGTTCCACAACTTAGGCCCGCTGACACTGAACCTTCTTAATTCTAATGATTCGAGCTTGTGCTTGTTGGGAACAAGGTCCTTTGACTTAGCCGATCTTAGTCTCTGTTTTCAAGCAGACTGGCAACTGGAACTAGGTCACGTGTCAGATACTCAGAACCCTCATTGGACAAACGCTTGTACATCTTCAAAAAAATTTTTAATTCAATTCTGTCATCAGTTTCCAGCCAGTGAAGCTCATTGAGTACAGGGGTAATGTGATCATATTTCCTTACTCCTGTAATGAGCCTAGCTGTTGTATTGATTATGGATTGAATACTCTGCGTTACTACCTTAGGTAAGCTGACTAAAGCCATGTTGTCATAGTCAATAAGACTTAAAACTAAGGCTGATGCAAGTGTGTTTAAGAAGTCCATTGTCAAACATCCTTTGATGGATCTTATTTGACGCAGAGAGGTAAAACACATCTGTATTGTTTTTGATATCTGCGTTGACATCGTGAAGCCTTTATCCATAGATATTTCCAAGTTCCTTACAGATTTTAATTAAATGATTTTGCTTTCTTATATACTGACAGAATAGCTCGGAATATCTTTTAGATTCTGACGGGAAGAGAACTAGATCAGCTCAGTCTCCTCACTGTTGATCTTGAGGCGATTGGCTCCCATCCAAGCTTCGAGTTAATTTAGACACTCAGACACTCTCATCTGCCATTTTTTGTGCCTTCATTATTGCAGTGGCCATATATTTGAGTGTCATCAACATATTTATGAAATCCTAGCTTGTGTTCTTTAACTATTCTTTCAAGGTCTCCAGTGTATAGAGAAAACAACAATGGTCCAACAACAGATCCTTTTGGGACATTCACTGAAAGGTCGACAAACTCTGATTTTTCTCACTGCAGCGTATATTAAAGGATCTGTCACTCAAGTAGTTTTTGAACCATTATAGCGTGAGACCATATGTGCTTTCTAGCGGTTTTAACAAAATACTGTGATTAACTAAGTCAAAGACAGCTGACAGATCTCACAGTATGAGGAGGGAAAGCTTACCATCACCGGCTGCACCAAAAATGTCTGAATACACTTTTGTGACAGCCGTTTCAGTTGAATGATGACGACGGTATGCTGATTTGTGGGTGTAGAGAAGGTTTGAATTATTTAACTAGCTCATGACTCTGTTGGGAACAAGCCTTTCTGAGAGCTTGGACAAAACCGGCAAATTAGAGATGGGTCCGTAGGATGAACCAACGTCGTGATCAAGACAGTGGTGTAACCTGAGCCGAATTCCAAGACTTTGAAACAATTCCCTCAGAAAAGACTGATTGAACACACCTTTTACGAAAGGTGAAATAATTTCTGAAATTTTTCATAAGCCAAGTGGGTAATGGATCAGACGCACACTGTTTGCTGGGAAGCCTCAGAATAGCCTTAAGCAGCGCATTCTCATCCACATTCTGGAGCCTACTGAGACCACCTTCTTGTGCATGAGCTAGATAAATGGGTTCTTCCCTGGCTTGGATTGACTTCCTCGCTGACACAACTTCTTTTAACAGAAAAGATTGGAATTCAACAGGCTGAATTTCGTCAACAGAAGACCTCTTTTTTCGAACAGACCATTATCATCATCATAATCCCGCTACCACCATCATCCCAACATCATTACTACCCGACCATCATCACCACCCCACCATCATCATCATCATCATCATCATCATCATCATCATCATCATCATCATCATCATCATCATCATCATCATCATCATCATCATCATCATAATTATCATCAGCCTCATCACCACTACCAACACCACCACCACCACCACCACCACCACCACCACCACCACCACCAACACCCCCAACACCACCACTACCACTACCACCACCACCACTACCCCTACCACCAACACCACCACCACCACCACCACCACTACACCCACCAAAACCACCACCATCATCATCACCCCCACCAACCCCACCACCACCATCATCATCACCACCACCACCACACCCACCAACCCCACCACCACCCTCATCATCACCCCCACCAACCCCACCACCACCCTCATCATCACCCCCACCAACCCCACCACCACCCTCATCATCACCCCCACCAACCCCACCACCACCACCACCACATAGGTAACCTTGATGTTCGACTGCTCTTCTTCATAGCGCATGAACTTCCTAGCCACAACAGTCCTTATTTATTATTCACTTAACTTACTCAACAAAGCCTCACTTGTTTTTTTAATTGTTTCTCATTTATATTATGTGCTTTTTTTCAATTTTTTTTCTTTGTTAATTGTTTGTTTTTGTTGTCCGTTCAAACTGCTTTTTTTTCAATTTAATTGTTTTTGCACATTAAACTTTTTTTTCAATGTTTCATTTTTTAATATCTCTTATTGGTTCATTTTCTTTTTTTTTCTTTTTCGGGTTCAAATTTTTCTTTTTTTGCGCTTGTTTCGTTCATTCCTTTTTTATTCCTTCATTATTATTTTATTACTCTTTGTTATCCCTTTTCTCATCTTTTAATTTATTTTTTATTTCTCATGTATTTATTAATTTTTCTCATTCACACAATATCAATTTATGTTATTTCTCTCTCTTTACTTTCAAAGTTTTTTTTTTGCTCTATCAGCTCCATCGAATCATCATTCGTTTCCCCAACCTCCCAGCCTTTCACTATGTTTTGCTTTCAATTTCACTCCCACACACAATACCGACCCAGTGATGTTCTCTCGAACCTTTCACCAACCGTTTGTTGTTTTTTTTTGTTCGTTTGTTGTTAGTTAGTTCTTTGTTGGTTCGTTATTCTTTCGGTTGCTGTTCGTTCGTTTGTCGTTCGTGGCTTTTCTTAAGAACATAACAGCATTCCACAAGCGTTTGCTTCTCCCCAATTAATCAACTTTACTTTCATGCTTTATGTACGTGTTTATTTTCTTTCAAATTTCGCCGATGCACACAAAACTTTAGGTTTACAGTAACAGTCCAGCATCGTGTGTATACTATCACCACAGAGAAGCTGTGTGTTTGTGTGTGTGTGTGTGTGTGTGTGTGTGTGTGTGTGTGTGTATTTGTGTGTGTGTGTGTGTGTGTGTGTGTGTGTGTGTGTGTGTGTGTGTGTGTGTGTGTGTGTGTGTGTGTGTGTGTGTGTGTGTGTGTGTGTGTGTGTGTGTGTGTGTGTGTGTGTGTGTGTGTGTGTGTGTGTGTGTGTGTGTGTGT
>OX387252.1:3637086-3647086 GCA_947562095.1 Branchellion lobata | reverse complement strand
GGTGCCCCAGTGCACCGCAGTAATCCTCTTAGAACAGCAGTGCATACTTCTACCAACCTCGAGTAGACGTTCCATCTCAATCACAAACGTCTATATCCCACCGGAGAGCTCAACGCATACGAGGGACTTTTCAAAACTCGTTGCCAGTCTACCGTCAGCTCAGGGCTTGGTCTGCGGTGATTTCAATGCACATCATCTCGTCTGGGATGACGTTGCACGGTCCAACGAGCGTAGAACAGCACTGTTCCAATGGGCGGAAGACAACTTCAAGCTGGTCCTCAACGATGGCACTCCCACTCGAGTTTTTCGCGACAACCAAGGCTCAGTCTTCAGCTCCCCGGATATCACCCTGGTAGATGCTGATGCGGCGAATAGTTTTGATTGGTCAGTTCTGAACGAGTTAAACTCTGACCACTTCCCGGTTCTGATAAAGTGGAACCAGGGAGTTGGTTTTGAAAACCAAAGACTAAAACTCGTCCAAACTACCACAAAGCTAACTGGGCCAGGTTCCAAGAAATATTAATGGAGTCCCTCACTGAGCTGGCTGCTGAAGAGGTTCCCTCGAAGAAGCTCTTCATCTTCACAGAGGCTTTGAAGAAAGCAGCCTTAATGACCATACCGCTCAGAGTTCTCAGGACAAATGAAACTCTTTATATGAACGACAAAATCAAGTGTCTCATGAAAGAGCGTAATCGACTTCGTCGCAACCTGGCTTTGAACCGCACAGCATGGTTGCAGACATGCAAAGAATAAGGCAGAAAAGGTGGAAGAAGAAAAGCGCATGTCCTGGCGCAACCACCTTGACAAGATAAACGCGGGAAAAGACGCGAGGTTAGCGTGGCGGACAGTTCAGGGCCTCAAAAATAATGAGCAACAGCCAACAGGAAAGGCTTTGCAATATAGAGGCCGACTGTACCACGGTGATCAAGCCAAAGCGAACGCTTTTATACAAGAGTATGCCAACGTTAGTAGTAGGACTAGCGACCGAGTGAGCAGACTGGCAGTCAAGTAACATCGACAGGATATGCAATCCTTGTTGAGGTGCCCTAGACGTACCCCAGAACAGGCTTTTCACCAGGACGAGCTCCAGAGTGCTCTTAAGCAGATTAAAGTGGGAAAAGCGGCGGGTCCAGATGAAATAGCAACAGAACTTCTCAAGCACCTTCCAGCCGACGTGGAGGTAGAACTACTCAAAATCCTTAACCACAGTTGGCTCGAAGGCTGGTGCCCTCAGTCTTGGCGGGACGCGGTCATCATCCCGTTTCTCAAAAAAAATAGGGACCCACAGTCGGTAGACAGTTACCGGCCCATTGCCCTCACATCAACCATCTGCAAGCTACTTGAAAAAATGATTGTAAACCGTCTCTCATGGTGGCTTGAAGAGCATTCCTTGCTGAGTCCCTGGCAAGCCGGGTTCCGAAAGGGTCGAAGCACAGTGGACCAATGAAACCTCCGCCTATCACAACATATCTCTGACGGATTCCAGTCGTCGGAGAGGCTACGGACAGGAATGACTCTGTTCGACTTCAGCAAAGCCTATGATAGGGTCTGGAGAACAGGTCTGCTGCAAAAGATGCACCTTCTAACTATCCCGACAAGCCCGTGTCAGGGTCAATGCCAAGATTGGACGATCGAGAACTTTCAAGGAAGGTCTCCCACGAGGATCAGTTTTGTCCCTCTTGCTCTTTGTCATATATATTAATGATCTCCTCATGCAATTTGAAGACACAACCCTCGTGAGTGCCTATGCCGATGACCTGGCGATTGCATGCAGCGGAAGGAGTAAAATAGATATGACAAAGAAGTTGACAAGGTAGTGAAGTGGAGTGATGATGCTCGTCTCACACTTAATACAAACAAGTGTGAGGTCTCTTTCTTCAGCTTATGCACAGCTGAAGCGTCATGGCAGCCGCATATTACAATCAGAGGTTTACCCCTTTCCTTCAACGCTGCTTCTACCTTTTTAGGCGTTCAATACGACCGACAGCTCACTTTCAGCGAGCACGCTAGAAAGGTATGCCAGGCTATGACCAAAAAGACGAATATTCTCCGTGCCCTTGGGGGCACAACTTGGGGATGGCGACCAGCAGAGTTGAGAGCGATCTACATCGCTATTCAAAGATCTTTGGCCGAATATGGTTCACAGGCCTGGGCTTCCTGGTTATCGAACTCCAACCTAGGAAAGTTCGAAAGTGCCCAGCTGAACGCAGCTAGAGCTATCACTGGTCACCTTCGATCAACCCCTGGAAAATTCGTTTTAAAAAAGGCACATCTCACCCCACTGGAAGCAAGATACAAGACCTTGTCACTTCTCAAGGCGGATAGTTGGCTACAACAAGTTAACACTGACCCCTGGAAACTGACTTTTGACCGACAGCCTCCTCAAAGGCTGGTGAAAAAAATTGGCCGGGATTAACCACGCCGGTTTTAAGTGAACTTAATTTGTTCTCTCAACACCAAACCGGTGAAGCGAGGCTCCCAGCCCTTTGGGACCGCCCACTCCCAGCCCCCATCTACATGACACCAGCGAGCAAGTCGATGCCTCAAATCGTCCAACTGGAAAAGGCCCAACGAACCATCGAGGAAGTAGGTCATAGTGACCTCCAGATCTACACTGATGGTTCCACGACAGATGGCACCAGAAACGGTGAAGCTGGCATGATCATAGCCAGAGACAAAAAAGTCCTCCACCGTTGGCACGCACCTACAGGGGTGCGCAGCAGTTTCTACTCGGCGGAAAAAGCAGCGCTAGAAGCTGCTTTGAAGTGGCTAGAGAGTGAAAACGATTGGCACAGGGCGGTCATTGCCTGGGATTGCAAATCCCTAGTTGAAGCCACAGGCAACCCACACCAAACCGACCCGGCCATTGTCACTCTTCAACGGTCCATTGCCAGAATCACTCGTTCCAAAAACTTACTCATCGTCTGGGTCCCCGGACACTGTAACCTTTGGGGCAATGAGCTGGCGGACTCAGAAGCCAAGCGGGGATCCACTTTACCACAACCTGCCGAGCGGCACTTGAACCAAAAGACCAGGAAAGCGGTGATTCATCGTGAAGACAGACCACTCCCGAGCAGCCACCACCGCTTCATGGACTTGTACACAACCAATAAAAACCAAATCAAGGAGAACACCCTTAACAAAGCAGAACTGACGGATCGGGTTAGGTTCCGAAACGGACACTACCCAAGTCTCCGCCTCACAGAAAAAAACAGAGTCAGACCTCTGTCGACTCTGCGAGGAAGAGGTCGAATCAGCTGAACACCTCTGGCTCAAATACAATACAATACAAAAACGAATATTATTATAGTGGCATCAACCCCATAGAGTTTCGAGGCCACTCAAATGCCCAGCTTTCGCAAGGGCCCGCTTCTGCCACAACGTCGGGACCTCCTATGATGAACTTGTGCGCCTTCCACAACAAGCTTTAGCGCATCAGAGGACTATCCTCAGGCGCTTTAGATAAACAACAACCTCAGCATATGTCTGATTGTGGCTCAATAAAGTCTAGAAAAAATGAATAAAAGGTTAAGTAGTGAGAAGAACGGGCGGGAAGTGGGAGAATGAGTGAGTGGTAAATGAATAGGAAGAGGTTGGTTAGTGAGGGAGCGGCCGTTTCACGGAAGTTGCTTGACGTGCCGCTATTTCGTTGTTGTTGCCACCACACAGCTGTTTTCCTCCTCAAGCCTACTGCTACTACTGACAGCAAGGAAAAAAAGTTCAGACTCACTATAATTTATTTATAATTATGGGAAAATTTATTGAGGTTTTTCTGAAAGAATTTTCTTTCGCAAGGTTCTGAAAGAATTGTGTCGGTGAAGATTGAGATAAGAAAATTTGGAATACTAATAACAATAAAAAAATAGAAGAAACTAGGAAAATAGTGGAAAATAATAAAGATTATGGATAAATAAATAATAACGATAAATGAATAATAGTAATAAAAATAAATAATAACAATAAATGACTAATAATAAATAAATAACATGAATAAACAAATGAATAACATGAATAAAAATAATGAATAAATAATGAATATATTATAAGAATTCTGAATGATATTCACGTCGACTAGATAAGGCTCCTTGGCTACAAGGGATTGGCAATCAATTGTATTCCGAACCCTTGCACGTCCACATACGCATTACACATGTATCTGTAAAAAAATTATAATGGAAGAAAATTGACTAGGGAAAAAAAAAATGAAAAATAATGTTGAAAAAAAATTATTTAAAATTAAAAATTTTTAAATAAATATAAGAAAAAAAGTAGGCGGATGAACGCTCGTAGGACGGAAAAGCAGCATAAATTAACAAATAATAACCCATACGACGGTTGCGTTTCCCTTGGTTTGACGATCACTGTTTTTCCGTTTTTTTAGTTTTTCAAATCGCAAAACACGATTGACTAAATTTATAAATATTTTAAAATAAATTTTTGTATTTAAAAAATGACAAACGAATGTTTTATTCGTGACCGTTGCTTTGATGAATGAGAACTGCGTGTTAAGACGGAGTTGATGTGAATGAATGTGGTGATGAATCGAAAGATAATGACCGTCACATGATTAATTTGATCAGTTACTCATTACCCAATCACTCAAATCAAAGAAATCAAATAAACGAACTTGATCGCCCACGTTGTTACAAATATTTTTTGGTTATACACAAACAACGTAACAAGGAAACGCGAAATAATATTTTTCTTGATTCAACAAACTCAACCTTCTTTCCATGCAGTATTATGTAATCCAAGTTTACAAGCCATCTTCCAAAGAATCATCTTTTTTGTTAGCCAACCATTCATCCAAGCCTGCAAGCACTGAATTGGGGCACTTACACTACACAAACGCACAGCAAATCTTTTTTCCAAACATTTAATAATAATAATAATAATAATAATAATAATGATAATAATAAATTCAATTTTAAAGCGCCAAAGCGAGCAACTGAAGCGCAAGTAGGTGACTAAGCCACTCTAGGACGGCGTCTGTTCTTTACTTGAGTTACCGCTTTTTACAATTCAATTCCTGAGCTTAGCCGGGAATCGAGCCCCGAGCCTCGCGCTTTTAAAGCGGGCTTTCTTACCATTATGTTACAGGCGCATACCAATCAACTAACCGTTCAACCACATTCACAACCACCCAATTTAACCCTATACCTCATACTCCAGCTTCCCAACGCCCATGCTACCCTACCCCACCTTCCCACTCCCTCTACAAAGGAATGTTTCCGTGTTTCTTCCAGGGGTTGTCCTGCTTTTTGTTCGCCAGCACTTCCAGATCCAACGTCAGTCTCCTGCGTGTCTCACGTGGTTCGATGACGTCATCGACGTAGCCCCTTCTGGTGGCCGGAAATGGATTTGCGAACAAGTCTACGTATTCCTTTTCCTTTTCCTCTACCCCCTCACCCCGGAAGATGATCTTTACAGCCGCCTGTGGTTGTGGAGATGCAGGTGGTTGGGATTTTGCGTGTGGTTGTGATTTTTCTAAGGTTTGTTGCTTCTAACAACAATAACCATGTAACCGCCACCCACCTTGGCTCCCAGCACGGCCACTTCAGCAGTGGGCCAAGCGTAGTTCAAATCTCCTCTCATGTGCTTGGAGTTCATCACACAGTATGCTCCTGTGGGTGGCGTAGTGTGGGACTGCTGGTGATGTGGTGTGGCGTGATTATGTGCGGTGTGATGTGGGTGGTGTGTTGTACGTTGTAGTCTGTTGTGTGTCATGGTGTTATATAAGTGGTGTGTTGATGCAAAAAACCCAACCAACCAGAGGAATCCACCTCCCTACTGTTAATACCAAAAAAAAAAACAACATTACTATCACTATGAAAACCACCATCATCACCATGACAACCACCACCATCACCACGACAACCACTACTCTCACCATGACAACCACTACCCTCATCATGACAACCCTCACCATGGTAATCATCTGCACCCACCTCCATAAGCCTTCCTGGTGATGACGGTGATCTTGGGCACGGTTGCTTCGGCGTAGGCGTAGATCAGCTTGGCTCCATGCCTGATGATGCCATCGTGTTCTTGGTCCGTGCCTGTGGATGGATGATGGGTGTAAAAATAGATAGACGATGGAGAAATGGGTGGATGAATGTGTAGATGGATGGACGATGGGGAGATGAGTGGATGAATGTGTAGATAGCTGGATGACGAAGAGATGGATCATATAAAATATGATACAATAAAATACCACGACGAGTGTTATTAAAGTAGCGTTAGCCTATCAGGACTGAGCTCACTAAAACAGCAGTGGCAGCAGCAAAAGCAGCAGTGCTGGTAGCAGCAGTGGTACCTGGGAGGAAGCCTGGGACGTCTTCGAAGGTGATGATGGGGATGTTGAAAGCGTCACAGAACCTCACGAAGCGAGCCCCCTTCACGGAAGCATCAATGTCCAGACAGCCTGAAGGTGGTTCGAAGGCCATGCTTTCAAAGCCACACGGCCGCTATTGCATCTACTATAGCCACTGCACCCCCCTTTTACAGCTACTACAACCACTACGACCAGTATCTACAATGGCCATCATAGTTACAAAAACCGAAAATGGTACAGCCACAACTAAATCAACTGCAAACACCATAACCACAAGGATACTGAAATCACAGCCACAATTTATATAACTACCACAGCCATTACGGCCACTACCACCGCTGCCAAAACCTGCGGCAACTTTTGGTTGGTTGGCGACAATGCCAATGGTCCTGCCGTTGAGTCTGGCAAAGCCAACAATGAGGTTGCCGGCAAACTTGGCCTGAATTTCGAAAAAGTCGCCATCGTCCACCACCTTGCAAAGGTGGGAATGGGAATTGACGAGGATTGAGAGGAATTGAAAATAATTATTCTCAAATTTTTTTATTTGATATGAAAAGGATTAACATTTGATTAGTAGAAGAAGTAGTTATATTATTTTTAAATTAATTTATAATTGGTAGTCAATCAAACATTAATAAATGATCAATGACCCCTTTGATGACGTCATACATGTCATAGGCTGACATGCTTTCTAGGGGAACTACTGTGTCCAAAACCGGAGCATCCCTGTCCCTGATGGATGAAGAGATGAATAAGGGATGATGGGTGGATGAATGGATAATGGACGGATGGATTGATGGATGAATAGATGATGGGTGGATGGATGGATGATTGAATGGATGGATGAACGAATGAACTGAAAAACGGATAAATGCATGAACGGTTGGTTAACTGAAGATTTTTAAAAAATTAAAAAATATATCCAAAAAAACCAGCATAAGGAATCGAACCAGGGGTCGTTGGTGGGGTTTACGGGAGCTTGTTGTCTGTTGGAGAGGGGCAGGTAGGAAAAGAGTTCCCTCATTTTCAGAAGTGCCTCGATGTCGTTGTCGTAAGCTCCGTGAGCCACCCCTGCATGAGGGCCGTTGGCTTGAAGGCTCATGCCTTAACCCTTCTTCAATGATACTTCCATCGAATTGTTTATCATATTTGTTCGTATTGTTTTATATTGTGTTGTATATGTTTGTGTTGTAGTGTTTTATTGTTTGCATTATTTTATTGTTCGTATTGTACTGTGCTTTATTTAATTGCATTTTATTGATGGCCTACGCCTCAAATTTATTTTTTTGAGTCACCAAAAAACGCTTTAAAATCTTACTTTTATTCTTCATAATCAACTGAAAGCCACAATTACGCCAGCACAAATCACCAACCACCATCACCCAACCACTAAACATCACCAACCTACCAACCATAACACCAGCACCAAATATCCACCAACCGCCACTAACCTTCGCCAACCACCCCTAAGCACAACAACCACCATCAAGCACAACAAGCAACCCCAACCACAACAAGCCCCACCAACCACAACAAACACCACCAACCACAACAGACCACCAACCACAAGCACCACCAACCACAACAAGCACCACCTGAGACAGAGGTATGTGTTTTGGAGCCTCCCAATTGTTCCTGAGTGACATCCTCATTCGTGACAGCCTTCACCACGTCAGGGCCCGTGATGAAAAGGTAAGAGGTGTCCTGTGTGGTATGGGTGGGTTGCGGGGTCGAATGGTGGTACTTTGGTGTGGGGTAGAGTGCTTTAGAAAGTGTTGATGATATGGGGTCGATGGTGTGATCGTATGGTGAACGATGATGACGTGGTGAGAGTGGTGGGGTGGCAAGTAGTGGTGTGGTGTGAGTGGTGATAATGTGATAGGGGGTGGTGATGTGGAGTGGTGTAGTGATTCGACAAGCTTGAAGGATCACTGTTCTATTGGTAGCAACGGTTGCTATGGTACCTTGACCATGAAAGTGAAGTCAGTCAAAGCTGGCGAATAAACCGCCCCTCCTGAAAAAATTATAAAATGATTTAATTTTTTTTGAATATTAAAAAATGTCAATTGAAAATTAATCATAATTTCTTTCCCAAAGTTAAAGAAAATGGATCTTAGGGAGTATAGTTGCACCCCTTATATCATGATTTTCACCACCAACAACCATTGATCATCACCAACACCAAATACCACCATAAAGCACCATACATCACTAAATACCACCATCAATTTCTATCACCCACCAGCACATGGCCCCATTATAAGTGATATTTGCGGAATCACCCCAGAAGCCATAACATTCTGCTGAAAGATCTCCGCATAGCCTGCTAACGACGCTACCCCCTCCTACAAGGGTGAAAATATGGGTGAAATACATTCAATTTTGGAAATTAATTTATATAATTATTGATGAACGATTTATAAAATTTATTAATAATCAACTATTGGAAAATATTAGTACTAAAATTAATGTAAAGACAAGTTATTCACTTCACTTTTTGAGCAACGATACTATCGTAGTATTCATAAGTTTAATGCCACTGATACCATTCGACATTTTATTGTACTGTATATTGGCGAACAGATAAAACAATAAATGAGAAAACCTGGATTCTGGCACCTCCAGAGTCGTTTAGTCCAATCACTGGAACTCCCACTAGCATAGCCTGCTCCATGATCTTAAGTGGTTGCAAGGTGGCTGGTAACGGCTTCAATCCAGCATTTCATTTTTTTTTCATTTCCTTTTCCAGGCGCCAGTTTACAAGTAAAAAAATACTTTTAAGAATTTCACAGGCTAATATTACTACTTGTTTGAATAAGATTAATGTAAATTGTAGCTTGAAAAAAATCAAAATAGAAGAATCAGATTTAGTGAAAATTTTAATTTTCAAATAATTCAAAACCCCTCCCCCTTGAAAACTCAATGCTTTGAAAGCATTAAAGCAATCTTACAACCTTACAGATTTTCTTGGCATGAGCATATGACAATGACCCTCCATACACTGTGAAGTCTTGGCTGAAGAGATAACAGGGACGTCCGAAGATCTTCATTCTACCTGTGACAACACTGTCACAAGGTGTCTGTTGGAAAAATGGATATTTTTTTAACTTTAAATCTTAATTTTTTCAGCACTTTTATTATTTAGGAAAACATTATTAGTAACCTTTTTCTTTTCCATGCCAAAGTCTACACAATCATGTTCCATTAGCTGGTCATACTCAATGAATGAGTTCCGATCACAGAGCACATCTATGCGCTCCCTTGCTGTCAATTTACCCTTGAAAGTTCACAAAATGCTGCTTTGAAATAAATATTTTTGTTTTTGTTTGCTATGAACATAAGCTGACAATTTTGACTAAATAAAAAGATTTTATTTCTAAGCTACATGTACGTACCTTCTTGTGCTGAGATTCAATTCTCTTGACTCCTCCTCCCAATAAGGCGGTGCTCTTTTTTTCTTTTATTCGTCGTCGCACTTCCAACGTCTGTTTCGCTGATTCATCATTTGAAGAAAACCTTTAAACAAAAAATAAATATTCCGAAGTTCGCGAGCGATGAACTGCTTGAACTTTTAAGTTTCAAGGTTTTGCATATAAACCAACCTCGAAGATAAAGCAAAAACAGAAACGGGCTTCACAACTTCCACCCATTTTTGACCAAAGGTTT
>OX387252.1:3624586-3632086 GCA_947562095.1 Branchellion lobata | reverse complement strand
ACTACTACTACTACTACTATTTACTACTACTACTACTACTACTACTACTACTATTTACTACTACTACTACTACTACTACTACTACTACTACTATTTACTACTACTACTACTACTACTACTACTACTACTATTTACTACTACTACTACTACTACTACTACTACTACTATTTACTACTACTACTACTACTACTACTACTACTATTTACTACTACTACTACTACTACTACTACTACTACTATTTACTACTACTACTACTACTACTACTACTACTACTACTACTATTTACTACTACTACTACTACTACTACTACTACTACTACTATTTACTACTACTACTACTACTACTACTACTACTATTTACTACTACTACTACTACTACTACTACTACTACTACTATTTACTACTACTACTACTACTACTACTACTACTATTTACTACTACTACTACTACTACTACTACTACTACTACTACTATTTACTACTATTACTACTACTACTACTACTACTATTTACTACTACTACTACTACTACTACTACTACTATTTACTACTACTACTACTACTACTACTACTACTACTACTATTTACTACTACTACTACTACTACTACTACTACTACTACTACTATTTACTACTACTACTACTACTACTACTACTACTACTACTATTTACTACTACTACTACTACTACTACTACTACTACTACTACTATTTACTACTACTACTACTACTACTACTACTACTACTATTTACTACTACTACTACTACTACTACTACTACTATTTACTACTACTACTACTACTACTACTACTACTATTTACTACTACTACTACTACTACTACTACTACTACTATTTACTACTACTACTACTACTACTACTACTACTACTATTTACTACTACTACTACTACTACTACTACTACTATTTACTACTACTACTACTACTACTACTACTACTATTATTTACTACTACTACTACTACTACTACTACTACTACTATTTACTACTACTACTACTACTACTACTACTACTACTACTACTATTTACTACTACTACTACTACTACTACTACTACTATTTACTACTACTACTACTACTACTACTACTACTACTATTTACTACTACTACTACTACTACTACTACTACTACTACTATTTACTACTACTACTACTACTACTACTACTACTATTTACTACTACTACTACTACTACTACTACTACTACTATTTACTACTACTACTACTACTACTACTACTACTATTTACTACTACTACTACTACTACTACTACTACTACTACTATTTACTACTACTACTACTACTACTACTACTACTACTATTTACTACTACTACTACTACTACTACTACTACTACTACTATTTACTACTACTACTACTACTACTACTACTTACTACTATTTACTACTACTACTACTACTACTACTACTACTATTTACTACTACTACTACTACTACTACTACTACTACTACTACTACTATTTACTACTACTACTACTACTACTACTACTACTACTATTTACTACTACTACTACTACTACTACTACTACTACTACTACTACTACTACTACTACTACTACTACTACTACTACTACTACTACTACTACTACTACTACTACTACTACTACTACTACTACTACTACTACTACTACTACTACTACTACTACTACTACTACTACTACTACTACTACTACTACTACTACTACTACTACTACTACTACTACTACTACTACTACTACTACTACTACTACTACTACTACTACTACTACTATTTACTACTACTACTACTACTACTACTACTACTACTACTACTACTACTACTACTACTACTACTACTACTACTACTACTACTACTACTACTACTACTACTACTACTACTACTACTACTACTACTACTATTTACTACTACTACTACTACTACTACTACTACTACTACTACTACTACTACTACTACTACTACTACTACTACTACTACTACTACTACTACTACTACTACTACTACTACTATTTACTACTACTACTACTACTACTACTACTATACTACTACTACTACTACTACTACTACTACTACTACTACTACTACTACTACTACTACTACTACTACTACTACTACTACTACTACTACTACTACTACTACTACTATTTACTACTACTACTACTACTACTACTACTACTATTTACTACTACTACTACTACTACTACTACTACTACTATTTACTACTACTACTACTACTACTACTACTACTACTACTACTACTACTACTACTACTACTACTACTACTACTACTACTACTACTACTACTACTACTACTACTACTACTACTACTACTACTACTACTACTACTACTACTACTACTATTTACTACTACTACTACTACTACTACTACTACTACTACTACTACTACTACTACTATTTACTACTACTACTACTACTACTACTACTATACTACTACTACTACTACTACTACTACTACTACTACTACTACTACTACTACTACTACTACTACTACTACTACTACTACTACTACTACTACTACTACTACTACTACTACTACTACTACTACTACTACTACTACTACTACTACTACTACTACTACTACTACTACTACTACTACTACTACTACTACTACTACTACTACTACTACTACTACTACTACTACTACTACTACTACTACTACTACTACTACTACTATTTACTACTACTACTATTTACTACTACTACTACTACTACTACTACTACTACTACTACTACTACTACTACTACTACTACTACTACTACTACTACTACTACTACTACTACTACTACTACTACTACTACTACTACTACTACTACTACTACTACTACTACTACTACTACTACTACTACTACTATTTACTACTACTACTACTACTACTACTACTACTATTTACTACTACTACTACTACTACTACTACTACTACTATTTACTACTACTACTACTACTACTACTACTACTACTACTACTATTTACTACTACTACTACTACTACTACTACTACTATTTACTACTACTACTACTACTACTACTACTACTACTATTTACTACTACTACTACTACTACTACTACTACTATTTACTACTACTACTACTACTACTACTACTACTACTACTACTATTTACTACTACTACTACTACTACTACTACTACTACTACTATTTACTACTAACTACTACTACTACTACTACTACTACTATTTACTACTACTACTACTACTACTACTACTACTACTATTTACTACTACTACTACTACTACTACTACTACTATTTACTACTACTACTACTACTACTACTACTACTACTACTACTATTTACTACTACTACTACTACTACTACTACTACTACTATTTACTACTACTACTACTACTACTACTACTACTACTACTACTACTACTACTACTACTACTACTACTACTACTACTACTACTACTACTACTACTACTACTACTACTACTACTACTACTACTACTACTACTACTACTACTACTACTACTACTACTACTACTACTACTACTACTACTACTACTACTACTACTACTACTACTACTACTACTACTACTACTACTACTACTACTACTACTACTACTACTACTACTACTACTACTACTATTTACTACTACTACTACTACTACTACTACTACTACTACTACTACTACTACTACTACTACTACTACTACTACTACTACTACTACTACTACTACTACTACTACTACTACTACTACTACTACTACTACTACTACTATTTACTACTACTACTACTACTACTACTACTACTACTACTACTACTACTACTACTACTACTACTACTACTACTACTACTACTACTACTACTACTACTACTACTACTACTATTTACTACTACTACTACTACTACTACTACTATACTACTACTACTACTACTACTACTACTACTACTACTACTACTACTACTACTACTACTACTACTACTACTACTACTACTACTACTACTACTACTACTACTATTTACTACTACTACTACTACTACTACTACTACTATTTACTACTACTACTACTACTACTACTACTACTACTATTTACTACTACTACTACTACTACTACTACTACTACTACTACTACTACTACTACTACTACTACTACTACTACTACTACTACTACTACTACTACTACTACTACTACTACTACTACTACTACTACTACTACTACTACTACTATTTACTACTACTACTACTACTACTACTACTACTACTACTACTACTACTACTACTATTTACTACTACTACTACTACTACTACTACTATACTACTACTACTACTACTACTACTACTACTACTACTACTACTACTACTACTACTACTACTACTACTACTACTACTACTACTACTACTACTACTACTACTACTACTACTACTACTACTACTACTACTACTACTACTACTACTACTACTACTACTACTTACTACTACTACTACTACTACTACTACTACTACTACTACTACTACTACTACTACTACTACTACTACTACTACTACTACTACTACTACTACTACTACTACTACTACTACTACTACTACTATTTACTACTACTACTATTTACTACTACTACTACTACTACTACTACTACTACTACTACTACTACTACTACTACTACTATTTACTACTACTACTACTACTACTACTACTACTACTACTACTATTTACTACTACTACTACTACTACTACTACTACTATTTACTACTACTACTACTACTACTACTACTACTACTATTTACTACTACTACTACTACTACTACTACTACTACTACTACTATTTACTACTACTACTACTACTACTACTACTACTATTTACTACTACTACTACTACTACTACTACTACTACTATTTACTACTACTACTACTACTACTACTACTACTACTATTTACTACTACTACTACTACTACTACTACTACTACTACTACTATTTACTACTACTACTACTACTACTACTACTACTACTACTATTTACTACTACTACTACTACTACTACTACTACTACTACTATTTACTACTACTACTACTACTACTACTACTACTACTATTTACTACTACTACTACTACTACTACTACTACTATTTACTACTACTACTACTACTACTACTACTACTACTACTACTACTATTTACTACTACTACTACTACTACTACTACTACTACTATTTACTACTACTACTACTACTACTACTACTACTACTACTACTACTACTACTACTACTACTACTACTACTACTACTACTACTACTACTACTACTACTACTACTACTACTACTACTACTACTACTACTACTACTACTACTACTACTACTACTACTACTACTACTACTACTACTACTACTACTACTATTTACTACTACTACTACTACTACTACTACTACTACTACTACTACTACTACTACTACTACTACTACTACTACTACTACTACTACTACTACTACTACTACTACTACTACTACTACTACTACTACTACTACTACTACTATTTACTACTACTACTACTACTACTACTACTACTACTACTACTACTACTACTACTACTACTACTACTACTACTACTACTACTACTACTACTACTACTACTATTTACTACTACTACTACTACTACTACTACTATACTACTACTACTACTACTACTACTACTACTACTACTACTACTACTACTACTACTACTACTACTACTACTACTACTACTACTACTACTACTACTACTACTACTATTTACTACTACTACTACTACTACTACTACTACTATTTACTACTACTACTACTACTACTACTACTACTACTATTTACTACTACTACTACTACTACTACTACTACTACTACTACTACTACTACTACTACTACTACTACTACTACTACTACTACTACTACTACTACTACTACTACTACTACTACTACTACTACTACTACTACTACTACTACTACTACTACTACTATTTACTACTACTACTACTACTACTACTACTACTACTACTACTACTACTACTACTATTTACTACTACTACTACTACTACTTACTACTATACTACTACTACTACTACTACTACTACTACTACTACTACTACTACTACTACTACTACTACTACTACTACTACTACTACTACTACTACTACTACTACTACTACTACTACTACTACTACTACTACTACTACTACTACTACTACTACTACTACTACTACTACTACTACTACTACTACTACTACTACTACTACTACTACTACTACTACTACTACTACTACTACTATTTACTACTACTACTATTTACTACTACTACTACTACTACTACTACTACTACTACTACTACTACTACTACTACTACTACTACTACTACTACTACTACTACTACTACTACTACTACTACTACTACTACTACTACTACTACTACTACTACTACTACTACTACTACTACTATTTACTACTACTACTACTACTACTACTACTACTATTTACTACTACTACTACTACTACTACTACTACTACTATTTACTACTACTACTACTACTACTACTACTACTACTACTACTATTTACTACTACTACTACTACTACTACTACTACTATTTACTACTACTACTACTACTACTACTACTACTACTATTTACTACTACTACTACTACTACTACTACTACTATTTACTACTACTACTACTACTACTACTACTACTACTACTACTATTTACTACTACTACTACTACTACTACTACTACTACTACTATTTACTACTACTACTACTACTACTACTACTACTACTACTATTTACTACTACTACTACTACTACTACTACTACTACTATTTACTACTACTACTACTACTACTACTACTACTATTTACTACTACTACTACTACTACTACTACTACTACTACTACTATTTACTACTACTACTACTACTACTACTACTACTACTATTTACTACTACTACTACTACTACTACTACTACTACTACTACTACTACTACTACTACTACTACTACTACTACTACTACTACTACTACTACTACTACTACTACTACTACTACTACTACTACTACTACTACTACTACTACTACTACTACTACTACTACTACTACTACTACTACTACTACTACTACTACTACTACTACTACTACTACTACTACTACTACTACTACTACTACTACTACTACTACTACTACTACTACTACTACTACTACTACTACTACTACTACTACTACTACTACTACTACTACTACTACTACTACTATTTACTACTACTACTACTACTACTACTACTACTACTACTACTACTACTACTACTACTACTACTACTACTACTACTACTACTACTACTACTACTACTACTACTACTACTACTACTACTACTACTACTACTACTACTACTATTTACTACTACTACTACTACTACTACTACTACTACTACTACTACTACTACTACTACTACTACTACTACTACTACTACTACTACTACTACTACTACTACTACTACTACT
>OX387252.1:3584586-3622086 GCA_947562095.1 Branchellion lobata | reverse complement strand
CTTTTATAGTCAACGCACCCATTTCAAAGGAAGACTAATAGACAATTTCCTATATCAAGCACACTGAACAACCCATGAATAATACCATATGAAAAACACACAAGATTCCTTGACTAACGAGGGAGGGTTTGTTGTGTGCAATGGAGTTGAAGGCAACCAGAGCCACCCTGCGGACTCGAATGTCAGAGTCCTCGAGACAGGTGAGAAACTCACCGATGCTGCTCTTAAGCAAGTCGTCTTGTGGCTGTGGCTGGTCCGTCACCACAAACTTTATGGCCGTTATCACCGTGCTCCTGTGTTGAGATCAGGTGGGGTGGTTGAGGGTATAGTGAGATAGGGTTATGATTGGGTGGGATCATGATGGAGTGGTTGGAGGTTATAAAGGGGTGTTTGGGTTTTTGATGGGTTGGAAGTATGGTGGGGTGAAATATTATGATGAAAAATAAGCATAGCGGAAATTTGGTGGAAGGATATTGTGGTGGGGTAAAAGACACTCTATAGCATCGCCTGGTGAGAGGGGAGTTTTTGGAAAGGCAGGCTCGAAGTCGAGGGATGAGGGTGTGTCGATCTAAGAGGGCCAACCTGCCCAAACACTCAGCCACCACATTCCTTGTGCCCTCCTCCTAGTGGGGGGTTGCAGACATCACTAGTACATGCTGAAACCTGCTGTAACACTGTTTCAACCTGCTATAACACTGCTGTAACTTGTCTTGTTGATTTACAAACCAGAATATTTCTTTTATCATTATTATAATTTTTGTTGTAATAGTTATCATTTTATTATTAACATCACTAATTTGAAATAATTGCTAATATAAGTACAAGTAATTTAATAATGATCAATAATATTATCAATAATATTATTACTATTATTATTACTGCCGCTAACCTGGCACTCGCAGTTGGTCATGAGAAGTTCCCATATTTGCGAAGTGTAGGGCAGTAGTTGTTGCGCCACGATGTTCCTCTCGAGGACAGAAGAAGATTGGCGGCACGTGATGACTTCCTTGAGAGAGTGCAACAGCAAGTACTGTCGTCTGGTCGAGTGGGCCTCGATTTCCTTGAGAATGAAAGGCAACATGATGTCCATGTTGCCCACAGCAATGGCTCCTATGGCGACGGCTGAAGCCTGCTTGACGTTGTTGTTGCTCGAGCCGAAGCAATTGATGAGAGCTTCTTGCAGCTGGGGCATCTTGCTGTCCAGTCGCACCCTGCGACCCACTTCGCCAAGGCTCAAGATAGACAGTTGCTTGACGGGTACCGAAGCATTGGCGTCAATGGTGGCTGCCAAGAAGTCGTTGAGGATCGCCTCCACCGAGGCCTGACCCTCAGAAACGTGCTGCTGCGAGATTAAGGCTGCAATGCACTTTGCTAGCGATGAGAGCGCCTGTTTGTGGAGGGTGGAGAAGGAGGAAGAGGAAGGGGGGCTGTTGAGAGGCTGTTCCAACGACGACGACTCATGCACTGGCTTCATCATGAAAGCCACCAGCCGTGCTGTGTCATTGCTGTGGCGTTGCATAGCCAGCAAAAAGTCTATCACGGCCTGCAGAGCTGTGCCTTGAAGCAGTGGAGATTTGGTGAGTTCGACCAGTTGAGTCATGGTGTTGGTGTCAGTCACCACCACAGCAGCCAGACCAGCATTGCACAGGGTGGTCAGCAGTTGTAGAGACACCTGTGCCACATAGAGGTCGGAGTCATTGATGAGGCTGGTGCAAGAGGCCACGATAGACTGAAAGGTGTCCTGCTGTGCTATGTCCACCTCGTAGCCTGCCCTCAAAAGACTGTCCAAGCAGTGCAGGCCACACAGCCTCAACTCCCTCACCGTCCTGCCCAGGAAGAACTTCAACTGCGCCAAAGACAGGTTCAACAGCTCCTTCGGAAAGACTACCTTGAGAGGCGTCGAAGCGATTGAAGCAATCGCCTTGGCAGCAGCTTGTCGAGTTGTTTCATTGCTGAGTCGCTCGACCAGGAAAGGAAAATACTCATCCAGTCGTTCTTTGCCCAACAAGTCTCCCGCGTTGCAGACGCACTGGGCAGTGCATGAAAGAGCTCTCTCCTTCACCTCCTGGTCCACGTCCGTGGCCTGCAAGCGCCAAAAGGTGGCATCAAATAGGTTGTACAGATGGCCAATGTTTTCCTGGGTTGGGGTGCTGATCTGACCCTCGCTGATTGGTCTGATCACCTGTGGCATGTAGAAGAAGTCGATGGGAATGCTTAGAAAGTAGAAGATTTAATCACCTGTAACACCAAAGTGAGAATAACTCGTAAAAATATACTTTACCAAAACACCCACTATCCGAGCCACAACTGCCAGCGCTCCCGACCTTGACAAGTTGTTGCGCCACCAAAAGTGCTTCAGAGGCTATCTTGTAGAAGGAGTCTCCGATGCACTCAACCAGGGGAGAACAGATGGATGAGAGGTGGTTCTGGAAGACGGAAAGAGGGTGCGTGGTGAGAAGGAGATAGGCAAATGACAGGGCCTCGATCTTCATCGTCGCACTCGTTGCCTTGTCTGCCAACGAGTTCTGCAAGAAAAAGATGGTAGTGATAGTTGGGGCTGGGTGGTGATGATGAAAAATCTGAAAATTAAAACTGAAGCAAACTTAGAACTCGCGTTAAATTTTAATTCAATTTAATTTAATTCAAAAATTATAACTTGAAATTAAAAAATATAACATAACCCTGAATCCGGTGATGATGAAGTGCACATGGTTAGTGAGTGCTCCAGGCAGGGTGAGGACCACCTCGGAGAGGAGGCTGAAGCAGTTCTGTCTGGTCTTGAGGGTCTTCTCCTTGAGTAGGCGATGCACTGCTCTGGTGGATATTGGGGTTTTTTGTGAGTGTTGGGGGGGGGGGGGATTTGATGAGTGTTAGGAGGTTTGGTAGGTGGTTGGAGGGTTTTTGGTGGGTGTATGGAGGGTTTTGGTGGGTGTTAGAAGGATTTTTGGTAGTGTTTTTTTTAGAATTGGTGGTGAATGGTGGGGGTCGTTGGTGGTCATTTGTTTTTTAAAATGTTGAGAAAGTATAAAGATGGTGTGGGGAGTGGAAGAGATGGCTACAACACAAACTTGACGATGTTGGGGACCTGTTCCGTGAGCATTTTGAGGCATCCCTCAAAGCCTTCGGATTGGTTGTCAAGGTGTGACTCCTTGGTTGCCATGGTAGATCTGGTGCGTCGCAGAAGAATTATGTAGGTGGAAAAGATGTCTGCTTTGACATTCTCCTCACGCTCCTTGAATCTGTCCAGAAATGGTTACATGGAGTAGTATCACTCTCAAATACATATATATGTACAAACAAACAAACAAACAAACAAACAAACAAACAAACACACACACACACACACACACACACACACACACACACACACACACACACACACACACACACACCTGCTGATGAGCACCGGAGAAACCACTTTGTAAAAGACATAGAGGAGATCATGTCTGGTGGAAATAATGGCAGCCAAGCACTTGGCAGATGCTCGTCTGACCTTCCAGCTGACATCATCATCATCACTGAAGTCATCAGACTCTGTGTCTTCTTCATCAGCATCTTCCATATCACCACTCGGAATAACGCCCATCTCATCCTCATCCTCCTCCTCCATGCCATCGTATGAGTAGTTAGGGTCATGCAGAAGGAATAGGAGACAGATGTCAATAATATCACTAAGATGCGAACTGATGTGTTTGGGACAACGACGAATCAATGACTCAAGCGTCTGCACACAACACTCCTTCAACTCGTCATCTTCCTCCTCTGATGAACCCCCCTTGCCCTTCTTGCAATACCCCATCACCAAGCCAATCACCCTATCCAACTGTTCTGCCAAACGATGACCAGACTGGTGAAATAAGTATTTAAAAGCTATTTTTTATATCAAATCACATTTTAAAATAAAATTTGGAAATCAATTTTTTAGATTTTTCGAATAAATTTTTTTAATTTTTATTTAAATAATTTTGAATATAATTTGAAATGTACACTAGCATTTACAAGTTAAAATTGTTAATAACATTTTTGAAAAAGATTTTGAATGAGATAAAGTAAAAAAACCCACTTCTCTGGTAATAGCCCCAAGACACTGAATATAGGTCTTGGTGCTAGATGGAGATGCATTTTTTTCGAGTTCATGAAGAAGGAAGTTAATGAGATCATGAAAAATGGCGTCGGAGCAAGAAGATGAAAGTTGAGAAATAGCAATAGCAGCTCTTTTACGCACAGCCAGACGAGAGCTGGTGAGTTGGTGGAGAAGAGCTTGTTGTATGTTTTGGTGAAAACTGGTCAGCAGGGCTCCAAAGCGATCAAGCAAGTCAGCTAAAATGTCCAAAGTGTCCAGCTGCACAGAAACATCTTCCTGCTTGCTGATAGATGCCATCAACTGGTTGGTGATGTGCTTGCAAATATTCGAAGCCGTCTGGTCTCGGTAGAGAGGTATTGTCGCAATCACCGTCTTTAAGCCGATGCTCGAAATGTCCCTTAAAGGCTCGTTGTCGGACTGCATGTTCGTGCATAGAGTACTCACCACTTTCTCAAGCTGAACTATGTTTATCTTGTTCACCAACGCCCCCAAACACTTCACCGCTAAATTTTGTACTTCTCCATTTTTGTCTTCAAGTAGTTTTAACAACATTTTCACAACTCTTCTTTCCATTTCATCGTCTAGCTTGATGGAGTCTCTCTGCAACTCACTCATTAAGTCATTAGTTGCCATGAATCTGAAATCTTTGTCAAAAGAAGTCATTTTCTCCAGCAAATTGTTCAGATGCTGCGGAGCACAGGACATTTTGAATTTTTCAAATATACCTCTCGAGTAGGGTTTTGAGGGTTCTTAATGATGTTCTGTTAATTTTACACAAACAATTTGCGACAAATCAAACCTTATCATGAAATCAAGAACGTCACAAAAGTCACGAGCGTTAATCTATCCCCAATTTAGCCACAGTTTTTAGACTTGGATATGCGGCTTTGGAGGTCTATTAAACGTTAGAAAAATAATTTGAAAAATTTTGAAATTTTTTTTTTTAAATTGTTTATTTAACTTGCGAAATAGCTCATTCATTCAAAAGGTTAAAAAAAAATGAAAATTAATTAATTCAAAAATTCATAAGTGTGAAATATTATTGTTTTTTTTAATCTAATCTATTCCAGTATGATCTAATCTAATCTAATCAAAACACTCTTAGCGCTCCTTTCGACACTTTTAAAACGCTTCTTGGAAATGGCTTTACTCTCTGTGGGCTACTGGAAAACTGGGGCCCTCTAGGACGGCATATGTACTTTAATTGAGTTGCGGTTTGAAAAACTCAAATCTGAGCTCACCCGATCATACTTTACAGTGAAACAAGCCAACGATTATGCCGCGGGCACAGTGGTGTTACAAAAAAAATATAAGGTTACAGAGAATCAAGGTGTAAAAAAGGGATAAAATTTACTATAAAAACAAAATGATGAAATTCTAAAAGTATAAATGATTTGGAGGTCAATAAAATAAATAGTGAAAAATATACAAAGTCAAAATAATGTTTTTTTTAGTTCGATTGTTCGCCGTGTTTTTGTAACATTTCCAGTGTATGTCTGGATTTGATATAATAAAGACTATAGAAAAGAGAGAATAAAAAAGATATTATAAAGAGATTGCCGAATTCGCCATTTTCTCGTTTGAAATACAGACATTGCAGTGAAATCGTCAACAAACGCCTACTTAAATACTGTTTGCCAAATTACTCAACAAAAAAATAAACAAGTGTTGTAAAGCATTGCAAAAAATTGTGGTATTCAGACAGACTTGCTTGTGAATTTGAGAAATGGCTGAAAAAAAAGACATTTCTGTAAAATCGTCAACGAATCAATTACAAAAATACCGTTTTCCAACTTAAAAAACAAGGAAATGAGCAAGTGTTTAAAGCATTGCAAAGAATAACATTCTGTTCTCGTATATTTTAATGTTTTTTAGTTCGACTTTTCGCCGTGTTTTTGTAACATTTCCAGCGTATGTCTGGATCTGATCTAATAGAAACTATTAAAAAATAGGAGTATTCAGACAGACTTACTTTTGAATATGAGAAATGGCTGAAAAGGAAATTAGAAAAAAAGAAGAAATAACTTGAAATAACTCTCCAATGGTTATGTTATGTGATTTTTATATATGATTCAATTCTCAAATGTTAAGACTCATTAGTTTGATTAAAAAAACAATTCTGCTTTTAAATTTCTTAGAACCTTTTAACACTTCAGTTTTGGTTAATTTGATGAAACATTCTCCATTAGTCATTCAATATAAACTGACTCCATTCTAAATTTTCGAGATTCATAAATTCGATTCAATAGTCAGTTTTTGATATCTTGCAACAGACAATTGTCAGTTCTTATGACACTCAGTTGTTGTTGATTTTAGTTTTTTTTTCATTTTGATTGTTCACCATGTTTTGTGCCATTTCTAGCGTTTGTCTGGATTTTATTCAATAAAGACTAGAAAAAAAACGAAAATTTTTAAAAACAAGATAGATTAGAAATCACCTAATTACTTAACAGCCCTTTTTTAAGTTGCCTTTTTGTATGAGACTAGGATCTTCTACTTATTCTCATTTTTTAGGGTACCATCTAACCATACTTATGCTAAACCTGCACTTTGCTACTGTGAAACTCTTGTAGAACTCCCTTCTTCCCAATCCTACCTATGTTGGTTTTTTACCTTTTTTTTGTAAAGCTCTTAACATTTTTTTGTTCAAATAGTTCGTTGCAAAGCGCTTTTGAACAGGTTGGAATCAGCGCTATGAAATTTTTTTTGATTAGATTGGAACTTCAATAACACACGAAGTAAGATTGAAATTTGACTTAGGATCAGGCTGACATGTAGCCAAAGCAATGAAATAAGTGAATTTTAAAAGTTGTGGACTAAACAATCTTACCTAAAACACTCAACGTTTTTGTATGCCGCTGGTTGCAGGTTGTTAAGAAACTCTATTTTATTCTTACTTTTTAATGTTTATATTTTCATTTTTTACTCACTTTTTTTTCTATAGTCTTTATTAAATCAAGTCCAGACTTACGCTCAAAATGTTACAAAAACACGGCAAACAATCGAACTATAAAAAAACATTAAAATATACGAGAACAGAAAGTTATCAGTCATAAAAGTCAGCATTGAACTTACAAAAAACGGCAAAAAACTTAAGAATAAAAGGTTAAATTAAAAATGATAAACAATGAGTATTATGAGCTTATTGAGTATTGAGAAGACGAGGAAGGGATTTTTTGTTTTGGTAGGAGAAATAAATAGTTTTGGTGTAATTGTGCGATCATCTTCGCATATCACGGGATGTAGACTTGCCAGGTGGGAGAATTTGATGGAGTACATGGTGCGAGTTGGTAACTATTGAGAACAAGCGTTCATCAAGAGATGCAAATATTGCTTTTGTTTTAGTATAGTTAGAAGGAAGATAGTTAAACCTTATAAGTTTATTGAGTAGAAATTGAAGTTGTTTTATATGTTCATGATTTGCAAATTCACACCATGAAGGTGCTGCATATTTTTTGCTTAATATAATTAGAAATTCGTTTATATCATGCAATTTAGAGCCAAAAAGTCCATGAGCTCTAATTATTTTAAGCGCATGAAATGTTTGGTAGCATTCTGTAATAATATTGTCAATGTGAGGTGTGATGTTGAGAGTTTCAGTGGATGAGACTCTCAGGATAGTGAGAGAAGAAGTTCGTTGGATGGATGGATGAAGACTGAGGGGTTTTATTTTATTATAATTATTATGTATAATTCATTCATAAAATTTGTTGAGGTTAAGAGAAAGATTACTTAATTGAGCCCATTCAGATAAAGAATCTAATTCTAATAGCAAGGAATTACTATAAGATGATGGAATGACGAGATAAGTGTCATCAGCAAACTTGCTCATTTTAGTGAAAGCATGTACAGGTTTAAGAGACTTATTCGACTTAATTAATATTAGACTTTGAGAGACTTATTTTCGGTTTCGCGAAAGCGTGTATGGCCGTTACTTAAATTTTCAAACTATTTAAACTAAATATTCAAACTATTTTTATTAACTATTTGAAATTTGAAGTTTCAAATATTAGCTATAAATAAATTAATTCATCTAAGAATTATAGTTTTTGCTGATTACAAAGATTTTGAAAGGATTTTAAAGATTGCCAAATCCGCCATTTTTTCGTTTTAAATACAGACATTGCAGTTAAAATTGTCAACCAACGCCTACATAAATACTGTTTGCCAAATTACTCAACAAGAAAGTAAACAAGTGTTGAAAAGCATTGCAAAAATTTGTGGTATTCTGGCGGACTTATGAACTTGAGAAATGGCTGAGGAAGAAAAAAACATTACTACAAAATCGTCAATCGGCTACAAGAATACCGTTTGCCAACTTAAAAAACAAGAAAGTGAGCGAATGTTGAAAGCATCTCAAGGAATTGTGGTATCCAGACCAACTTCCTTGTGGATATAAGAAATGGCTGAAAAGGAAAATAAAAGAAGAGAAGAAATAACTTGAAATAACTCTGCAATAGTTATGTTATGTGGTTTTAAGATATGATTTAATTCTCAAATTTTGAGACCTATTTATTTGATTTAATAGACAATTTTAATTGACTGCTTTTGAATTTCTTAGAAGCTTTTAACATTCCAGTTTTGGTAAATTTGATGAGACATTTTTCAATAATCATTCAATATAAACTATGACTCAATTCTAAATTTTTGAGATTTATAAATTTGATTCTATAGTAAGTTTTTGATCTTTTGCAACAGACACTTGACATTTCTTATGACATTCAGTCATTGTTGATTTTTTTTTTTCATTGTGGTTGTTCATCATGTTTTGTGACTTTTCCAGCGTTTTTCTTGATGTGATTCAATGAAAACTATTTTAAAAAATGTTACTGCCCCCTTTAGCATTATGTTCAAAGATGCCCCCATGAAAACAGCTTTACTCGCTGCGGACTACTAGTTGATTGGAAACACTAGGACGGCATTTGTACTTGAATTGTGTTTCCGTTTTTAGAACTCAAACCTGGGCTCACCCAATCACACTTTACAGCGGAACAGGCCAATCGTTATGCCGCATGCACAGAGGTGTTGAACAAAAACCACAAGGTTACGAATAGTCAGTGTAAAATAAGGATCAAATTGACACTAAACAATAGAAACAAACTGATAAAACCTCAAAAGTTTAGAGTATGAAAAAGTCTGAGTTAAATCAAGTAAATACTGAAGGGTATAGAATAGTTTTAAATTATATCAAATAAGTATTGAGAAATATTTCCTATTACAAAAATGTTACAAAAAACAGTGAAACAAAAGAACAAGGGCAAATTAACCAGAACTGCACTGTCACGAGAAACTAAAGCGTAGATTAGGAGCAAATTTAACCAAAGACTCAAATTAACAAACCTTAGAAATTTATTATAGCTCATATTAACATTAGACAACTACTGAAAAATGTTTTATGTTACAAAACACCATACAAAGAATGGCGAAAAAAAAATTAAAGGAAAAAAGTCAAATTTATCAAAACTGTAATCATAAGAAACCCAAGATGAAAATTAGAAAACAAATTTACTATAGAAGCAAATCAATGTATCTTAAAAAAAGATAATAATAATAGAAATAGTATCAATATAAATAATAATATTAAAATAAATTTCAACACAATCTCCAATCAAAAAAACACTTTTAGATAAGTTCAAACCTCCAATAGTTTACATTCTTATGCCACTAGCCTCGTCAAACCTCGTGGTATTGAAAGCCTCAGGTGTGATGTTTTTTAACTACGGCCTGACACCGTCATCATCACCTAGTCATGGCTTAAATCACATCGCTCAGATGGACTCATTACTATTGATGGCTATTCTGGCTTTAGGAAAGATAGGGTTAAGAAAATAGGTGGGCTGTATTGATTTATATAAAATCTAATATAACAGCTAACGTATTTGGAGCTGTAAAAAAGGATAATATAGATGCACTTGAAACTCCTTTTTTAAAGTGCACTTTCAATAATATCCATCATATTATTTGTGGGTTTTCTCATCCACCCAAACCATTATATTCAGAATCATGTCCAATAAGTCATATAGATAATATCTTTAATTTTATGCTAGATCATAATAATAAGTTTATTTTAGATGGTGACTTCAATTCATTGTTGCACTGTCTTATACAATTTGGTTTTCAATCAATTTACTATGAAACAACTCACAAAGAAAATGATCTTGATAGGTTATATGGTATCAATATAGATCCTAAGTTATTCAACCCTAATACTTACGTTTTACATTGGACCTTCTATGTATGTGATGCCAGTTATTGCCGCTGAGTTTTCATTTCTCAAATTTCACTATTTTATTCACTTTTTTTAATTTTTTGATTGATTTATTGTTTTAAATTAATATTTCATTGTGTTTAATATATTTTTAATCTTTTCTCTCGCGGTTTTTTCATTTCGATTCGTATTCTCATCAAATTTTTCCTTCAAATTCATTATATTCACATCAATACGATAAAATATTTTTCAGACGATCTCGAAAATTCCAATTCGGAGGTAAGATAAAATATAAAAAAACGTTTCCCATATCAAGACCCACCATCTTGATGTTATTAACTTGCCTCTCAACATAGCTCTATCACATAACAATATTACACGTTCAATTCACACCTACCGCCGTGGACATCCCAACCAGCATAAGGCATGTCTCGATTACTTATCATCAAGCTCTTTTAATCTACCATATGACAATATCACAGAATCTATTGATTCTTTTTATACTTCAGTTAATAGTATTTTTAACAAGTTCTATCCTCTTCAACAAATAACTATAAAATCCTCTGATCTTCCATATATTAACCCGTTTGTTAAATCACTTTTCCGTCAAATACATGAAAGATAAGTAGTGAAATACAAGGGGGATTTCATCAATATGCTGATGACACTCAAATATATGCCCACTACGATATTGAAAGCACAGAAAAATTGCAGATGAGAGTTTCTGGGTGTGTAGATAAAATCGTAGCTTGGATGGGAGCCTATTGCCTCAAGCTCAACAGTGACAAGACTGAAGTGATCTGGTTCTCTTTTCGTCAGAATCTGAAAGATTTTCCGAGCTATTCTGTCCGTGTATTAGAAAACAACATCCTACCATCAAAATCTGTGAGGAACTTAGGAATCTCTATGGATAAAGACCTCACGATGTCAACGCAGATATTCAAAACAATATAGGCTTGTTTTACCTCTTTGCGTCAAATAAGATCCATCAAGGGATGTTTGACAATGGACTCCTTGAAAACACTTGCATCAGCCTTAGTGTTAATTCGTATTGACTATGGCAACATGGCTTTAGTCAGCTTACCTATGGTAGCAACGCAGATTATTCACTCCATAATCAATACAACAGCCAGGCTCATTACAGGAGTAAGAAAATATGATCATATTGCCCTTGTACTCAAGGAGCTTCACTGGCTGAAACTTGATAGAAAAATAGAATTTAAAATTGCTTTGCAGATATACAAGTGTTAGTCCTATGAGAGTTCTGGTTACCTGACACGTGACCTAGTTTTAGTTGCCTGTACTCAAAGAGCTTCACTGGCTGGAAACTGATGAAAGAATTGAATTAAAAAAAATTTTGAAGATGTACAAGCGTTTGTCCAATGAGGGTTCTGAGTATCTGACACGTGACCTAGTTCCAGTTGCTAGTCTGCTTGAAAAACAGAGATTGAGATCGGTTAAGTCAAAGGACGTTGTTCCCAACAAGCACAAGCCCGAATCATTAGAATTAAGAAGGTTCAGTGTCAGCGGACCTAAGTTGTGGAACAACCTGTTTAATAGCTTAACATTTTCATGTTCACAAAATCTTTTTGTCGATCTCTGATGACTCAACTATTCAATAAATTTTTATTCTTATCATACTAATAATAGTGTTCTTCTTTTTAGAAATAATTTACTTTTATTTTTATTTTATTTACTTTTTTAATTCTATTTTCAATTTTCCACTATAATTATAATAATGAGACGTTTTGCTTGGCCTCAAAACTCTACGGGGTTAATGCCACTATAATAATATTGGTATTTGTATTGTATTGTATTTTATTTTATTGCATTGCAATGTCACTAGAAATCGTAGTGTCAAAATAAGTAGTAGTTTCTAGAAAGAGTAGTATCATTAGAGCTAGTAATGTCAATAGATGTAGTGGTCTCATCATAAGGATTACTATCATCAAAAAGAGTAATGGTGTCGCTCCATCTTGTCAGATGATAGCCTCTCCTTCGACATCAACTAATCAATTGTTTCTCTCATGAGCTCTCAGATGGTTCTTCAATCCGGCAAGAGAATAACACTTTTTGTGGCAGAACTGGCAATCGAACTCCAGCTTGTCGATTACAGGGGCAGTGGTTTCATGGATCTTAAAGTGTCTTTTGAGTTCTCTTGCTTGCAGCATTTCAACATACGGGACCGATGTGAAAAAAGGTTTCATGTCCGATGGATAAAAGGCTGAAGATTGGGACAATTATAGATGTCCGGTTCCCATGGGTCTTTATGTGATTAACAAGACCTGCATTCGATAGAAGATATCTAACACATACATCACAGCTCCGGCTCTGGGGGTCGACAATTGGCGAAGGTTTGCCCTTCCTGTAGGCTATTTTAACCACCGCACAAAGAACCCTATTAGACTCGAAGGATTTGCCGTCTGCAATCGGATGTTTCCAGTCTGCGGGATCTGTAGTCAGGGTTTCCCGCCCATTACATTCAATCTCCATAATACTTGAACCGTTTTTCAAAATGCCTTTGAACCTTTTCTTTGGCTTGTGCTGCTTTCTTTTTCGAAGAAGAATTCGCCAAAAAAAAGACGTTTCGGACTCATTCATACAAACTAAGTGCCCAGTACAGCGCATTTGATTATTGAGTACCATGGCAGAAATACTCACTGTGTTGACTTTGGATGGAATTTCTGTGTCCGGGTGCAACTTTGCCACTTAACGTGCTTTAGACATTGTTGGTGGAAGCGCTCGAAAAGCTTCAGTTGTGCACGATAGAGCGTCCACGTCTCGGAGGCATACAGGAGAGTAGTCAGCCCGCATGTCTTTTAAACAGTTAGCTTGGTGCTCATCGTCAGATCTTTTTCGGACCCTTTTTCTCTAGCCTTCCAAAAGCAGCCGAAGCTTTGCTGATCCTCTTCTTTATTTCCGCATCAAGGGAACCATTATTGATCAGAATACTGCCCAAGTACACAAACTGTTTGATAACATCGATTCGGCTACCATAGACTTAAATGTCGGGGTCAACATACGTCTCTCCAGTAACGGCTGTATAGATAACTTTGGTCTTGGAGATGTTGATGTTGAGGCCAAAGCGAGTGAACGCAGCAGAAAAACAGTCCATCATTTTCTGCATTTCAGAAACAAAATGAGTGACAATGTCAGCATCGTCAGCGTACAAGAGGCTTTTGATCACAAACTCATTCACCAGAGTACGAGTCTGAAACCTTCTGATAATGAATACTTCCCCACTGGTTCTGAAGTGTATGTTAAATCCGATATCACAGTTGTAGAAAGAATACTAGAGAACCGCTGTCAGGTAGAGAGAAAACAAAGTTGGAACCAGAATGTCTCCCTCTTTGCCGCCATTTTCGACCTCTATTGCACCGAAAAGCTGACCATTGTTGCTGACACGAGCTTTCATGGAACGGTGTAGTTGTCGTAGTTTTTCGACGAAAGCAGGAGCGCAGCCAAATTTTGCGAGTACCTTCCACAGTCCATCCATGTAGACCGTATCAAATGCTTTGGTGAAGTCTAAAAAAATTTGGCATGGAGAAAAACATTGTTAATTTCATTTCTCAAAAAGTTATCTTGCCAAAAATATCCTATCCACTGTGCGTCGACCTGCACGGAAGCCAGCTTGAAACTCGGGAAGAATGGCAAGGCATAAATATTTTTCAAGACGATTCAAGAGTAGTCTTGAACCTTTATTTTCAACTTTTTTTTGCCGTTTGTTGTAAGTTCGATGCTGACTTTTATGACTGATAACATTCTGTTCTCGTATATTTTATTGTATTCTTTTTTAATTCGATTGTTCGCCGTGTTTTTTTAACATTTCTAGCGTATGTCTGGACTTGATTTTATAAAGACTATAAAAAATAAAAAAGCCTTTGAAACTTTGTTGTTTAAACAGTTCGTAGCAGAGCGCTTTTGATAAGTGTGTAATCAGCGCTTTAAAAATGATTAGGTTAGATTAGATTAGATTCTAAAGAAATTTTTACTTTAGAATTCTGTAGACTTTTATTAACATCAAAATTATGGTTAATTTGATGACAAATTCTTCAATAGTTATTCGATATAAACTATGAATCGATTCTAATTTTTTAAAATTCATCAATTTGGTACTATAGTTGATTTTTGATTTTTTGCAACAGAGAATTAACAGTTCCTATGACATTCAATTATTATTTATTTTATTTTATTCTTTTATTCGATTTTTAGCCCTGTTCAGTACTATTTCTAGCGTCTGTCTGGAGTTGTTTCAATAAAAAACATTAAAAAAGTTATTTCTAATATATTCTATTTTTTATTAAGTAAATTTTGAACATCGATTTATTTGACGTTTTCTAATGAATAATAGAAATTTGTACTTTTATGTAATTTAACCAGCATAAAAAGTCTAGGTCATTTTTTAAGCTCGCAAGACCTTTAATAAGATAAAACTCAATCTATAAATTTAATGTATAAAATAATAACAGTTTTAAGTTAATTTATTAATAAAAGTTTCATTCATTAACTGGTAGTTAGCTCATCAGATATTTATAATCGAGCAAACTATGTTTTTTTGAATCTAAATTGATTTCAACTCCAAAAATCTAATCTAATGAAAGTTTTTGTTAAGCAGCCTTAAGTATTTTGTTCAAAAATGGTTGATAAGATGGTAAAGATATTCACTTATGGAACTTTGAAGCGAAATGAACCGAATTTCTTTTTTTTGAAAAAGTTGGGATGTAAATTCGTCACTGATTCGGTTACGGTGAACAAATACCCCCTTCTCATCACAACCGAGTTCAACCTACCTTTTCTGCTCAACCTCAAAGGCACAGGTCACCATGTGAAGGGGGAAGTGTTTGAGGTGGCTGAACATCTGCTGCCCCAGTTGGATGCCTTTGAGGAGTGTCCAGCAATCTATCACAGAGAAGTCCTCATGGTGTCAACTGTTCCTTGCAATGGTCTGGTGCAACGGCTGTCACTGGCTTCCATTGAATACTTGATGCAAATGATATAGTCTTATCTACACTGCAATAGATCTTTCTGATTTTGTCTCATAATTTGCCTATTTTTTTTTTAATAAATTGTGACATCTAGTTGGCCAATCCTTCTCAAACTTTATTTGGCCATTCTTCAATGAAATTATGATTGCAAGTTTCCTTTTGCATTTGTTTTATGTTGATTCAAGGACATTCACATCCTTATTAGCTTTTCAAAACATATAAATCAGAATGCATATACCATTTGTTTCAATTTAATTTAAATTCAGCATAAAAACAAAATTCAATATTTCACCAGCTTTGGAGTCTTCTCAAGTGCTGGAATGCATGAGTTACCTACTCCCCTCTTTCCCTTCTCAATTCCTTACTCTCCCTTTCCTCTCTAACTACTCCAATGCCACTACACACCTCAAGTACTCTCACGCGTCAGTCCACTTCACTACTTCCAATTCATCTTATTATTCATGATAATAATTTTTTTCTAGTCTTCATTAAATCATATCCAAAAAAATGTTAGATATGTTTAATATAACTTATATTTTCATTATTTTGTTGCTGTTTGTTTTTAATGTTTTTTTATCTGCTTCTTGTTTCATGCCCATTGAATTCACACTCATTATTTCATTATTTTCTATTTTTTTTAAATAATTCAACATTCTCGAACACCTTATGTCTTTTGCTTTTTAAAAACATTATTTAGCCTTATATATCATCGCTACCAATACTTACCTAATATAATCAATATTACTTGTGTATTACATTCATCTTATTATATATATTTTTTTACAATCACACCAGCACCACAACCACTACCTCAGGGGTGACAAATTCACAGTGGACTCAATGCGGGAGTTTGTAAATAAGTTGGCTGAGAGCGAATGATGTTTCAGAAGATTCAAGACTTCATGGTGTCTTTGAGAGAAGAAAAGAGTGCAGAAAGGTAGAATTGGAGGCAGATGTGTGCTCTTGTTGACTGTTTGAGTCAACATCAATGAAAAATATTAAGAAAAAAGGAAAACATGCTAAGAAAAAAGAAAGAAAGAAAAGAGAAAAGAATGATGAAAAGAGAGAAAAGTTATAAAAGAAGCGAAGACAGGAAAAATAACTATTGTAATAATATCATACTTTTTGCATTCCACCATCTCCGTTACCCTCACCTATTTGAGCCTTATTCCTGATATAGAATTCGTACCGCCATCTATCTGATATATTTTTTTATAGTTTTGTATGATGCGACATTACTTTATTGCCAGTGATTCTTTGTGATAATTCAAAGTGAAGTTGTTGAACGTTTTATTACTTCATGGGCTAAAAAAACTCATTCAATACTGCAGGCTATGCTTTGAACAACGATAATTCAATGAAGCTTCAAAATTATAATGAAAAATCTACATACAGCCGTGGGCAAGTTGAGAATGTATGAGACACTGATGATAAGATGTTTAAAGGGTTGTGACTATAATCTTACAAAACAATATAAAACTTCACAAACAATACTGTAGAAAAGAAGTTGACTTGATTGTAAAAATAATAAAGTTATTTGAATTGGAAACAAACAATTAATTTTAGGTAAAACAATTAAAGTATAAAATAAGATTAATTAGTTAATCTCTATGACGTTATCAATGACACACGTGTGTTGTCTCTCCCGCTTTTGTGTGCTTTCCAACAAAGTGGCCTTCGACTCGGCAGTCTGTGAGGAAAATTATGGATTTAAATCATAAAAATTTATAAATCGTTCGAAATAAGGTTTATTATTATTATTATATAATTGTGAACAATAATACATCATTAGAAATTTCATGATTGTAGGGATATTTAACATGATTAATATATTATTGAAGGCGTAGAAGGTGGATAGGTTATATAATTCCCTCCGTCATTGAGCTTTGCTGCTTTCGAATGCTTGCTACAGATCAGTCAACATTCACGTTGATGTTCCAATGTTGTTGCAAGTCATAACAACAATAGCAACCCACAGCGAGTAAATTCGTTGCTCTGGGAGCGCCTTGCAACAAAGTGCCAAAGGCGCTTTACAATTACCATGTTGAGATGAGATTGGATGACAATAAGAATAAGAATAATAATAATAATAATAATAAACAATTAGAATCTAGTTTTATATTTATTTTGTTTCATGGGTACAATATCTCCATAACGACTGCAGCAACGAAATCAAGCATCACCAAATACGATGACCCATTCGAAATTATTCGAACACCAGCGCATAGGATGGAAATAAATGATGCATTATTATTATACGACAAAAGATTTTGCAATAAAATTCTGAGCAGTATCATAAATGCTATGAAACCTTAAATCAGATTATATATTTGTCATTGTGAATAAAATGATAATAGAAATATTACATCAAAAATGTTTCTTTCAAAATACAGCCTCTATCTTATTAGTATTTTCAACAATGTAAAAAAAAATAAATAAGTCACAAAAACGACGACGATGACGACAACAACAACAACAACAACAACAACAACAACAACAACAACAACAACAACAACAACAACAACAACAACAACAACAACAACAACAACAACAACAACAACAACAACAACAACAACAACAACAACGACAACAACAACAAAAACAACAACAAAACTGAATCACAAAAACGACATCAACTGGGTCACGACGTGATAACACACACATAGTGATGTTGTTAGGAGGAGTGACAGGAACAGCAGCGTTCTTCAAACACTGGCAATTCGCTGTCGCCTGCCTGTGAGTCAACTGCTTTCTATTGCTTCTTTGTTTTTTTATTATTTATTTTTTGTTTTTATTATTGATGTTATTGATTATATCGCCCATGCCATGCTATGCATGTCGTGTAGATTGCGGGTCAGCTTATGTTTGTTTAAAAAGATCTTTTCCAACCAACTTTCTTTTCTTCATTAACCTATAAATTTTCAACAATTTTAAGTTTTTTTTTTCATTTTTCATCGCTTTTCTACAATTATTATAACATTTTTTCAAATTTTTAACCAACACATAGCACCACTCGGCCTCACAGGCCTCTGTCAGTGGTGGTGATGCTGCTGGAGTGGACCAGGTGTAAGGTCTTCGTCTCCAGGTCATGAAGTCTTTCAACCTTTTTCTTATTTTCAAGATTTTATTTTTCATTTGTTTAAAAGATGACTACGTGTTTCTTTATTGCTTTCATCGCTTTCTTCAACCGCAATGAACATTCTCTTTTTTATAACGGATCCATTTTAATATTCAAAATTTTCTTCAACTTCTCAACACTAAGATATTTTCATTTTTAAATGTTTTTTTCGCTTGAATAATACTCTAATGCTATATTTTTCCAATAATAGGACGTTTCTTTTTTTAATTTCATATTTTCCCACTACAAACATTTCCACCATACAGACTGACACAACCGTTCTCTTCCGTGTCCTCCTCACGTCATCTCCTCAAGTCTCTCCTTTACTCCCTGTGATGCCCCTCTCATCTTATCACTTTTTTATTAATTTTATAATCTTCAAATATTTTTTGGCTTTTTTATATATGCATGAATTATAAATTTTTTCATCTAAAACGAAGATAATTTCGGTTCATTTGCAGTCTCTTTATTTAATTCGTTTTGATAATTCAAATTTAAAATTTAGAGCGCAGTTTTTTTGAAAAAACTAAGTGCACGTTAAAGAACCTGATTGGCCAGCCAAAAAATTTAACAGCGCAAGCATCCCTGCATTCTTCCTCTTGCCTTCCATCATTTCGGGCATATGCCTCAACATTTCATCCTTCCTACTCATCCTGGTGCGCGCTTTTAAAAATTTTTTTGCGTTTTTAAAAAAAAATTATATTTGTTAAAATTTTAAGCTTTTTCAAAGTCTAATATACGTATTTTTTTCATTAATCAAATTTTTTGTTCATAGTTTTACGTTCAAGCAAAACCACTTTATAAAAATCGAAGGCTCACTGGGAACAAAAAAAGTTGAAAAGAAAACAGAGTGGTAAGAAGAAGACGGAGAAGAAAAAACCAGATAGAAAAAAAGATGAAATTGATTGCAACAGAAAACCAACAAGAATAATAAATTTTGAAGAGGATGAGATTGCTCCTGCTTACGACAACGCCACATGCAACACAGACGCTCAACAGTGATCCAGACGAAAAAATGAGCTCGATTAAATGGAATAAAATTAAAATTAAAACGAGTGAAAAATTATTGAAGAAAAAAAATCTGTGAAAATAAGATTGAAAAATAAAGTTGAAGAAAAAATCGATATAATAAATATGAAGGCAGACAGAAAAATCGATTGGAAAGACAAAATAGAAATAGCCATTTGGAGGAAAAAATTGCAATTTTTAAAGAGAAAAATTATTTAAAAAATATATTAAAATTTTTTTTAAAAAAAGATGAGAATTGACCAAAAATAACAAAAGGTATATAGCGAATGATAACACAAATGAGAGAGGATCAAGAGAACTTACCTTGCAGAAGCGAGTAACAACTCCACGTGGCAAAACGCTGGTTTTTAACCTCACAACTACAACTTTATCTTACATTGTTTTTTTTTCAATTTTCTAAGCTGCTTCAAAACAAATAAATACATAAATAGGTGTTTGAAAGTGAAACTATTTTTTATACATAGTTCCAACATTTGATGGTTTTCCACAGTGAATTGGGAAGAAGCAACGGGGGCACCGAGTGCCTCAAAACACCGCCACAAGCGATTTAATATTGATGAGCGGCCTGCTGTTTGATGCCTTGACGCCACTTTAGCTATCGCTGTTGCATTGATAGTCTGGTTTTTAAGAACCGCCTACAACGCGCTTCCATCGATTCAAATTTTGAATTCGAGCCATATTTTTTTAAATTGTTCATGACAGCCATTTAAGCGGGATATAATGAAGCATAGGCACACGGCCATGATAATTGGGTGCAAGAGAATAAAAACTATGATTTTGCCCTTGGCTGTCATGAATTCAACAGCCTGGCGTGAAACAATGGTGACATTGATGAGGCAGTGCGTCATCTGTGGTGATCGCTGGGCCTACTACTTGATGTTGTACTGTCTTCAATCACCCTGATGTTGTAATGTCTTCAATCAACCTGATGTTGTACTGTCTTCAATCCCACTGAGGTTGTACTGTCGTTAATAAACCTGATGTCTTACTGTCTTCAATCACACTGAAGTTGTACTGTCGTTAATCACCCTGATGTTGTACTGTCTTCAATCACCCTGATGTTGTACTGTCTTCAATCCCACTGAGGTTGTACTGTCGTTAATCACCCTGATGTTGTACTGTCTTCAATCACCCTGATGTTGTACTGTCTTCAATCACCCTGATGTTGTACTGTCCTCAATCCCACTGAGGTTGTACTGTCGTTAATAAACCTGATGTCTTACTGTCTTCAATCACACTGAAGTTGTACTGTCGTTAATCACCCTGATGTTGTACTGTCTTCAATCACCCTGATGTTGTACTGTCTTCAATCACCCTGATGTTGTACTGTCTTCAATCCCACTGAGGTTGTACTGTCGTTAATCACCCTGATGTTGTACTGTCTTCAATCACCCTGATGTTGTACTGTCTTCAATCACTCTGATGTTGTACTGTCGTTAATCACTCTGATGTTATACTGTCGTTAATCACTCTGATGTTGTACTGAATAATAAATTAGTTATTGACAAATTACTAACTCAAAATAACGAAAATGCTCAATTTTTTTTACAAATCTGAGCACTATTACATAAGGATTCTTTGAGTTCAACAATGTTTTTTGAATGTTTCAATGTCGCTACATTTTTTTGGTGAACTGTAATGTCGCTTTGGCGCAATTGGTGGATGAATCTAGCGACAAAAGTTGCATGATGGCTTGTGGTGGAGTTCTAATGGACTTTGTGAGGGCTTGCAGGTGGTGACCTTTGTTTCTCAAGGCTGAAGAGCAAATAAGCTATTTATTGAGTGCTTAAGTTGATTGTATGATGACGATGATGATGATGATGATGATGATGATGATGATGATGATGATGACGATGATGATGATGACAATGAGGATGAAGTGGTAGTATAGTAGATGGTTGTAGCAGAAGAAAAAGAAAATCCACAAAAAACCGACAAACGAAGAACAAAACAATTTGAACAAAATTCTAAAAATATGAAGGGCAATTCATGATGCTTTATTGCAATAAACTGAACTCCACGTAGCACAGCGCCATGGAGCGCCAATTGAACGGTGCAGCGAGAAAAGATGGCACGGGTGTCACCGATGGCATACCCTCTGACACCCCTTTATGACATACTCTTATGACACCCCCCTTTTTTCACCATTTCTTTTTACTATTCTGAGGATTTCACGTTCACAAAGGCGCGCAAAAATGTCAGAATTGAAAGAAAAGCCTCGATAGATGCACAAATAGACAAAGTCGTACCAGGTGTGGTGAATGTTCAAATGTCAATGATTTTAAAAAGAAATATTTCAGCATTGAATGAAGTTCAAATTTTAAGTGAATTTCAAATTCATAATATTACAGTATTAAATAAAAATTAAAATGACTATTCCGATTAAATGGATGTTTCAATTAAAACGAATATTCCGAATGATTTCTGAACAAAACATAAAAAGGAGAAGTGGAGAAAAAGATAGTGGAAGGAGAAAGAGAAGAGAAAGAGGTAAAGATTGGAGAGAGTAGAAAATAAGAGATTGAAAGAGGAGTGGAAGAAAAGAGATTGAAAGAGCAGAGTGGAAGAAAGAAATTGAAAAATGAGAAAGTGAAAGGAAAGAGATTGAATGAGAGTAGAAAAAAAAGATTGAAGGAGAGAGTGGGAGAAGAGAGAATGAAAAAGAAGGCCGGAAAGAAAGTGAAGGAAGGGAGGGGAGATTGAAATGACAAAAGAATGCCTACTTCTCCAGGTCCATCATTGCAGTTACAAACTAATGTCTCTCCTCACGTCTGTCCACCTGTTCTTCTATATATGTGTCTATGTACGTGTGTGTGTGTGTGTGTGTGTGTGTGTGTGTGTGGGTGTGTGTGTGTGTGTGTGTGTGTGTGTGTGTGTGTGTGTGTGTGTGTGTGTGTGTGTGTGTGTGTGTGTGTGTGTGGTGTGTGTGTTTATGTATGCAAATTTTTTCTTAAGTTTAAATAAGCGTAGTTTAAATTAATTAAGCGTAGAAAAAAGGTGGTGGAACTGATGACAGGTACTGATTTCTGTGTGTACTTTTAGGCATCCTTTTGTGTCGTTGTGGCTCTTTTTGTGTGTATTTAGGAGTATTTGTAGGTTCCTTCACCTGTTGCACTGCTTGCTTGGTTCATGGCAAGCACTCCAGCTTTCCTGGGTTCGTGTGGCAGACAAGGTTATCCATCCACATCACAGGAAGTCCCTCCATCTTCTGGAGCACCACCACCCTTCACCCTACTCCTCCCATCCTTTAAACCACCACCACCACCACCACCACAACCACTACCACCACCACCACCACCACCACCACCACCACCACCACCACCACCACCACCACCACCACCACCGTGACCTGGGTGAAGAGTGATAGAGGAGTTATCGTCCTTGTGAGTGAGCTCCTCTGTTGCAGTGGATGCCTGGGTGCTTGCTTGCTGATTCTCTCGTCTCCTCTCAAAAAGATTTTTGTTGTTGTTGACTTGTTGTATACCCATAACACCAGCAGCAGTCGTTGCTGTGTTTTTGTTGCTGACTTGTTGCGCGTCAACCGTTTTAATGGTTGTTGCTATGTTGTTGCTCGTATCGGCAGTGTTGTCTTTCAGTGAAAGAAAATGGGGTGTCGTTGCATGGTTGTTGTTTGGTTCAAGACTGTGGGTAAAATGGTTGTATCCTCGGTGGTTGGTGGGTATGTGGTCATTTTGAGAGTTGCTAGGGTGGTTATAGGGATGGATCACATAAGTGAGTTGGTAGTGAAGGTGGCTAACTGAAGGTGGTTGGTGGGATTGGTCTGATTGGTTGGCTGCTTGACTGAGTGGTTGGATAGTTGGATGCTGTAATGACTGGTTGAATGGCTGGCTGAGTGGTTGTTGTGATGATTGGGTGAATGGCTGGCTGGGTGGTTGTTGTGATAATTGGGTGAATGGACGGTTGGGTGTTTGGTTGAGTGGTTGTTTTAATGGTTGGTTGAGTAGTTGGTTAAGTGGTAGGTCAGATGGTTGGTTGGATGGCTGGTTGGGTGGTTGGTTGAGTGGTTGGTTGGATAGTTGGTTGGATGGTTGGTTAGGTGGTTGGTTAGATGGTTGGTTGGGTGGTTGGTTGGATGGTTGGTTGGGTGGTTGGTTGGATGGCTGGTTGGATGGTTGGTTGGATGGTTGGTTAGGTGGTTGGTTGGGTGGTTGGATGGATGGTTGGTTGAGTGGTTGGTTGGATGGTTGGTTGGATGGCTGGTTGAGTGGTTGGTTGGATGGCTGGTTGGATGGTTGGTTGGATGGCTGGTTGGATGGTTGGTTGGATGGTTGGTTGGATAGCTGGTTGGATGGTTGGTTGGATGGTTGGTTGGATGGTTGGTTGGATGGCTGGTTGGATGGTTGATTGGATGGCTGGTTGGATGGCTGGTTGGATGGCTGGTTGGATGGTTGGTTGGATGGTTGGTTGGATGGGCCTGGCATCAATGGCGCTTGCACTGGAAAAGTTTTACTTTGAGAAAATGTTGAATTGGTCATGACTCCTGGAAAAAGATCATTATAATTATTGATGTCGTTATTATCATAGTTATCATTGTTATAATTGTTGTTCTTGTTTGACAAGTGACCGAACGAGTTGATGGGCTGGGCTGGTAGTCGCAGGTTTGAAGGAGAAGAAGCTTGGTGGGGTGGGTAGGTGGATTGGTGGAGAGGATGAACGGATTGGTAGAAAGAATGAGTGGATTGGTGGGGAAGGTGAGTGGATTGGTGAGATATGTGGGTGGATTGGTGAGATGTGTGGGTGGATTGGTGAGATATGTGGGTGGATTGGTGGAGTGATGAGTCATTTTGCAGTGGCCTCTGGTGAAGTGATGAGAACTCGGGGTGAAAGAGTGGTGGGTGGATGGGGGATGCACAGAACCGCTTCTTATCCTCAGATGGTTCCTCCTGACTGATCTGTTGAAAATTCCAGGCATCGTTCGTCCTGGTGTCTCGTCTCCACCGGTACTTGTCTCGGTTGAAGTCCCTTCTGTAGGAACCATGCAACAAGGCACCTTTATCCCTCTTGTATCCCCCTCCTCTACCACCTTCGGCTCTTTTGTAACCGCCTTTGCTCCCATCTCTGCCACCATCTCTTCCACCACCTCCTCCTTCTCCTCTACCACCATCCCTCTTGTAACTACCAGCACCATCATCTTTGTTATAGCCACCACGACCACCGCCTCTCCCACCATCTCTGTTATAGGCACCACCACCATCATCCCTGTTGTAACCACCTTGACCATGACTGCCACCATCTCTATTATAACCACCACCACCACCATTCCTATTGTAACCACCACCATCAGCACCACCCCTACTGAAACCATCACGACCCACTCTTCCTCGGAAAAGACCTTCATTGAATGGATGTTTTCCTCCTCGACCTTTCATCCCCCCATCATTGTAGCCCCTTCTCTCTTCAAAGCCTTTTTTGTCACCCTCATACTGTCTCTCCATCACCTTATCTTCCTCATTGTGGGAAGCTGCATCAAGCTTCAATTGTTGGTGGAAGCACCTCGGCTTGGAGGAGTGGTTGAGACGGTTGTAGGCGGGGTGCTTGAGATTGAGAACTTGTTGCGGGTCAAAGCCATCCTCCCTCGAATCGCCAGGCATTATTGGAGCCACCAGTAGAGGCTGCTTTTTGTCATCTAAGTGGCCCTCGAGTGGCTGATCAGTGGTGCCAGTGATGGTTGGAGGTGGGTAAAGATTTGATGGTTGAAGGCCTTGTGAAGGAGGAAGGTTGGGTGGATGGGAGAGATTAGGTGGGTTGGAGAGATAAGAGAGGTTGGGTGGGTGAGAAGGAGGTAAAAAGTGGTGGTAGCTGCTGGGTGGGTGGGTGCTTCTGAATGCTTCGTTGTTCTTAAAGGAAGGAAGGTTGGATAAAGGGTTTTGTGTCGAATTGCTCGAAAATGCTTCTTGGTTGAAGTGTTGTTTTTGGTTGAAAAGCTGTTGGTGCTGTTGTTTTTGATTCAATTGTTGTTGCTGTTGTTGATTCAGTTTTTGTTGTTGAGTCATTTGTTCCTGCTGTGATTGATTCAATTGTTGCTGATTGAAATGTTGTTGTTGTTGCAAGTTGTTGTTGGCAGACCCATCAAGCTTGGAAGTCATGTCGGCATTGAGAACAAAATGCTGCATCAGTGGTGGTCCTGCTGATGATGATGACGATGATGATGATAATGACGATGATGATGATGGTGATGATGATGACGATGACTGTAATAGGATAAATACACAATGGTATAATGCCTAGAAAAAAAAAGTTAAAACAAAAATAAAATTTAAAGAGAAGAAAAGATGAAATTGATATTTTTAAAAAATTGAAAAAAAACGATAAAAATTATTTAAAAAAAAGACGGACACCTACGAAAAAAATATTATAAATCATAAGAAAAAACGAAATAAAAATAAATAATTACTAGATGAAAAATGAATAATTAGTGAATGAGTTACTGAAGAATTAATAACTGAAAAATTAATGAAGAGGTGATTAATAGATTAATAAGGAAAAGGTGATTATTGGATTAATGAGAAAGAGATGAATATTGGATTAATGAAGAAGAGATTAGTAGATTAATGAGGAAGAGATGATTAAGGGATTAATGAGAAAGGTGATAAGTGGATTAATGAGGAAGAGGTGATTAGTGGATTAATGAAGAAGAGGTGATTAATGGATTAATGAGAAAGAGGTGATAAGTGGATTAATGAGGAAGAGGTGATTAGTGGATTAATGAGGAAGAGGTGATAAGTGGATTAATGAGGAAGAGGTGATTAGTGGATTAATGAAGAAGAGGTGATTAATGGATTAATGAGAAAGAGGTGATAAGTGGATTAATGAGGAAGAGGTGATTAGTGGATTAATGAGGAAGAGGTGATTAGTGGATTAATAAGGGAGAGGTGATAAGTGGATTAATGAGGAAGAGGTGATTAGTGGATTAATAAGGGAGAGGTGATTGGTGGATTAATGAGGGAGAAGCAAGTGAATGAAGAAGTGAAAGAAACCAGTTGCATTTTTGTTGTTGGTGGATCGGAGAATCATGCGGGATGGGAAGAAGAGGTTGTTGGGGGGGAAGCGAGTAGTGGTGGTAGTGGGGGGGTGCCTGAGAAGGTTAAGGTTGAGAGGGGTTCTGATGACGTAGTTGTTGGTGGGTGTTCGGGGAGTGAGTGACTTGTCGAGGAAGATGACTTGCTGGGTGGTTGAGTTTGAGGGTGGAGTGGGGAGGGGGATGAAAAGGGGGTTGTTGGGGGGAAGATTGGAACTGGAGGGAGGGTTGAGGAGAAGATGGGGAGGGGGAATGAAGGGGGTTGCAATGGGGGGGTGCATGAAGGGGGGTCTTGAAGCAGACGTTGGTGGATGTGGTAGTGAGGTCAGTGTGGTGTCGTTGAAAGAGGCTGGTGGCGGGAGTTGAGGTGTGGCGGTGAGTGGTGGGAGTTGAGGTGTAGTGGTTGGTGGTGGGAGTCGAGATGTGGTAGTGGGTGGTAGACGTTGAGGTGTGGTGGTGGGTGGTGGGAGTTGAGGTGGAGGAATACTGAAGTTGAATGGTTGGATAGATGGAGGGGGGATGGTGAAAGAGGTGGTTGATGAGGATGGAGATGTTGTTGTGGTTGTTGTTGGAGTATCGTTAGACTGACTCGTGCTCAGAGTTTCCTTGATGTATGGAGAAATTCAATATTTTGAAATTTCAAAAAAATGTAGATGAATTTTTTTAAGTTGGATTAAAAGTTAACAAAAATTTTTTATTCAAATTTTTTTCAATTAGAAATTTGTTTTCTCTAATTTAATTTCTCCAATTTAAAAGTAAAAGAATGGTTTATAATCTAACTGGAAGGGGAGGTGTAGGAATGGAGTGGAGGGGTGGTGGAGGAACGGATTGAGGCAGAGGAATCATTTGGATGAGACCTGTGAAAATAAGATGCAAGATTAAATATAACTATTGTTTAAAACATTACTAATATTAGTACTATTATATGATAAAGAATAGTAGAAAAACTAATAATAAATGATTAAAATTAAACAGCACTGAGATGGAGAAGCATAGTAAAATGGACGGCAGCTTGCACCCTGACTGGGCGAGTCTGTGTGCTTTTCGGTTTCTTTGTCTGTGTGTTTGTCTCCTTTGATCTTGTTTTTCTTCTTAAAAAAGTCCCCTGTGATGTGACACATTTGCGATTTGCTGCACACACAAACACAAACACAAACACAAACACACACACACACACACACACACACACACACACACACACACACACACACACACACACACACACACACACACACACACACACACGCACACGAGAAGGCGGGGGGGGTGGAAGCAGGGTGGAGGACAGAGCCCTCAAGGAGGGAAGCATGCCTCACAGAGGCCTCATCGCTCCACGAGATGTAATTGCTGCCTTTTTCAGTGTTGAACGTCACGTGGTACTGCGAGTTTTTTATGCCCAGCCCTGCCGCCCACGCCACCTGTGTATGTGTTTTTATGTGTCTGTGTATGTGTTTTTATGTGTCTGTGTTTGTGCTTTTATATATGTCATGTGTGTGTATGTGTGCGTGTGCATTTTTTTCGTGTGTTTACGAGAGCGTGTGCACGTGAAGACCTTCACAGGGGAGTCTTGTATGAAGACGTTTTTGAGCTTTTCGCGAGCCAAGGCAGCTTGTTGGCGCTCGTCGAAGCAGATGTACGCACACCCTCTTGGGGGGACCAGCTGTGTGCAGTGTGAAACAACCAATGAAAAATAAGAATAAAAAAATAAGTTTGAAGAAGAAAAAAAAAGAAACATGAAAAACAGAAAAAAAGAAGGCATGCGAGGAATGCAGGCACATTGATGGTGAAGTTGCCGAAGTCGCTGAGGTGTCGTGAGATCTCGTCCTCCGCCGTCAACTTGCTCAAGCGCCCCACCCACAACGTGGTACTACACACTGTGTGTGTGTGTGTGTGTGTGTGTGTGTGTGTGTGTGTGTGTGTGTGTGTGTGTGTGTGTGTGTGTGTGTGTGTGTGTGTGTGTGTGTGTGTTTGACGGACCCGAAAAGTGGTTGGGCAGAATGGCAGGCCAGTGGGAAGACTTGCTCCGTTCCTCCTGCTTCAGAAACTCCACTGAGGAACTTCGAGACCTAGTGTGTGTGTGTGTGTGTGTGTGTGTGTGTGTGTGTGTGTGTGTGTGTGTGTGTGTGCGCGCGCGTGCGTGCGTGTGTGTGTATATGCGTGCATACCTGTGGTTGGCAGTTCTAATCCTAGGAGGAATCTTTTTCTCCAAAAACCTGCAATGGTTTGAAGTAAAAAAGAGAAAAACGATAAAAAGAATAAAAGGAAAACAAACCTAATCATTTTTATTATTATTATTATTATTATTATTATTATTATTATTATTATAGTATTCTTATTACGTCGTTAGTGAGCCTCACCTCCTCACATCCACTGGCTTTTTCTGCATCTCAACAAATATGACGTCATCATCGTCGTCTTCATCATCATCACTGGCATAACGAACCTAGCGAAAACGAAGAAATTCAGAGAAGTGTCGGCCGATTGAGTAACCCTAACGAGTGTTTGAAAACCTATGATATTTAAACAAAACAATGAAGAATTATATCACTATATTTAACCCCTAAAAGTTTCAAAGCGTTAATTAATTGATTATAGTAATACTCAAATAGTAATAACTAATAAAGATTCACGACCCACCACGACTTGGCCCGGGTTCAGATGGGTTCTCTTCCTCGGAGCATCGTCATTGTCACCATCACCACTCAATAAAAACCTCCCTTTGCCTCTCCTCTCCTCCTCATCGTAGTCCTTTTCCTCATCATCATCTGACCCTCCCGTTTTTTTCTTCCTTCTCCTCCTGCCTTCGTCATCAACGTCATCCCAATGATGCACATGCTTCCTGGACTTGTGACCTCTAACCTCCTCAGGCCTACCAAACCCCTCATCTATCTCCACATCCATCCTTCCTTCCATTCTTGTATTCATCTTCACATGCATTCTCCAACGATCATCCTTACCATCATTTGAGTCGTCCTTTCTCCCATCCTTCTCCTTCTTCTTCACATCTTCGTGCAAAAGAGAATCAAAAAATTTTTCCTGTCTTTCGTGTTCTTTCTCCACATTTTCCTCCTCCTTTCCCTCCTCACTCATCGACATTGACTCAGCTCTCCTCTCAGATGCTCCTTCTTCACCACTCTTTTCTCCCTCACCACCATTCACTTCTTCATCACTTCTTCCTTCTTTTTTGTCCCCTCCTCTTTCCTCCTCCTCTTTTCCTTCATTAACTTCTTCTCCTCCACCGAGCCACCCGATCCCTCCCCCATCCTTTCCTCCTCCACCAAGCCATTCCATCCCTCCTCCACCCTCATCGTTATACCCCTCTTCTCCTCCATAGTTCAACCCTGCACTCAACTCACCACCCATTTCTCCCACCACTCTACCCTCTCCTCCATCCAGCAATGCATTATCAACAGCCATCTCGTCGGCCAAAACTGCATCCTCGTTAGGGATCCTGTGGTGAGTCAAACACCACTGCAGTAATATTTTTCACCATTGTATCCTACTGCACCCCCCATGCTTGCTTTCCGAGTTTTCATTATTCTCATTTGTTGTTTTCTTTGTTGAGAATAACATCAAAGTATCACTCAAAGAAGGTGGAAAATGTTTTGAACAAACACGTGGAACGGAGAACGAAGCAACAAATAATGAAAAAAACGGTTGCACTGTGATGAAACAAAAAACTAATAACTTTGAAACCCTCAAAAAAACAAAACAGTGCTGAAACAATTGAAAAAAATTCCGACTGACCTGTCAGCCTCAAGCACTGTTCCTTCTGCCTCCTGCACCATGTACATGATCCTCTGATGGCAAATTGGGTGTTTGGTAGGCTTCAAGTTACTGAAAACTTGAATTGATTTGAACATTAATTAACAAGTTATTCTGTAGTTTTGAGAGAAATGAAATGATGATAATATCAAATTTGAATTTAATTTGTAGAAAGATAAAAAGGGAGGAGAAGGAAGAAAAAAGATATACAGAAAGAGGAAGAGAAATACAGAGATAAAGAAGGAGGAGGAAGAGGAAGAGGAGAAGGAGGAAGAAAAAGAAGAGGAGAAGAAAGAGAAAGAGAAGGAAAAATACAGAGAAAGGAAAAAGAAAGAAATACAGAGATAGAGAGTAAGAAGAAAGAGAAGAAGGAGAAGAAAAGAAATAGAAAAAAAAAGAAAAAGGATGAAGATACAAAGATACAGAGGCAGAAGAAGAGAGCCACCTTGTCAAGGGACGACATGTGACTTTCATCGTGGAAGTTGTGGGACACTGCCGTTTCCTTTTCTTCCCGCCTTCCCTCCTCACTAGCATTATGAGCAAGAGCACCCAGCTGGGAGTGGGTGGACTCAAATGGGTGGTTGTTGACCTTGTCTGAGTGTCGATGGTGACGATGGTGATGGTGGTGGGACTTCTTCCTGGGGGAGTTGAAAGTTGTCTTTGAGGTGGTGGATGTGCTTGGAATGGTGGTTGCAGTTGTGGCGATACCCGGAAAAAGGGTAGCAGCAGCAGAAGCAGTAACAACTGCAGTAGTATTAGTGGTGGCAGCGTTAGCACCAATGAGTTGTTGTACTAGGACTTGTATTTGAGAGGCAAGGAGTGTTTCAAGCGAGCTGTTGTTGCTTGAAGAGTTGTTGTTGTTAGATGAGGTTTGAGAAAGGGATGTGAAGAGATTTGATAGAAGTTTGTTGTTATTATTGTTGTTGCTGTTGTTGCTGGCTGAGGAAGTGGGCAGTTGTTGCAGAAGCAGCTGTTGCAGCAATGGCAGCTGCAGAGACTGCTGAGACATGAGAGGAGCTGGATTGATCTGGAAGGTGGTGAAGATGGTGATGGTGGATTGAAGATGACCCGTTTGTAGTTTCAGTGACAACTGTTACATAGAGCAAGCGGCAAAACTGAGAGTTCTATAGTGCAATGCAATGAAACTCTCATTCACAAATCTTTTGAGAACGTGATCTTTAATCATCCACCACTCATTTATCTATTTATCCAAAATCTCTATTTCTCTAATACTCACTCGTCCCCTACCAGCCAGCACCTATAGCCTCATTCAAATCACACTTCAGCTACTCATAATATGTACAAAAGAACAACCAGCAACGAGAAACAAGAACACGCAACAACAATAAAACAAAATACACAACATCAATGATTCACGCAACGCTCAAACAAAAAACCACAGGACACCAAGTATAGACAGCACATAACGACAGTACAGAGCATACAGGAACTACTGACCGACTGGAGCAGTTGGTTGAGGATCCTGGAAAGGTCGGCAGAAGGATCAATGGCAGAAGAGGAGCTTTTGAAGTCTGCTCCCAATTGGAGGGCATCTGCAGTGAGGGCGGGAGGTTTCTGGTCGCATCGGAGAGGCATTGAAGGCGTCAGACCTGTCACCCGCTCCACCTTCTTCTGAACTGTCATGGTGGTGGTGGGTGGAAAGAGGGGGTGAAGTGAACAGTGGTAGTAGTGGGTAGAAAGAAAGGGTGAAAATATAAATTGGTATTTTGGGCATGGTGGTGAGGTTTTAATAAAAGTCGTTGTGATCAAATGATATGGTTGTAATGGTGAAGTGATTGTGAGGCTGTAGTTGTGGTGAGAAAGTGGTAAATGATGGTGGTGGAGTGGGCGTGGCAAAAGATATAATGTATGGGGAGAATCGTAGGAACGACAAAAGAGAAAACGAAAAAAGTATACAGCGCGATTTGAAATGAGGCATGAAGGGGACAAGGTCATGAGCAATGCTCAAAAGAGAGCAAGGAAACCCATTCAAAACACATGGAAACAATAATAACAATAACAATTAATATTATTATTTATTAGTATTAAGAAGTGTCATAATAATGGTAACGACAGTAATGAGTGAAATGAGGTAATGTAATCTTGCAAGCATGACAACGAGGAAAATATTCCTCCAAAAGCTCTATTGAAACACTCATTTCTCTCCGAAATTTTATTTCCAAATTACGGATTTTGATTTTCAGAACTTTTGGTATTAAAACAGCCTTTCACTCATGCACTCAAGCCAACTTAACCATCTGAGGCACCTTAGAACTTAATGAGCTATCACGAACCTCCACGACGCCACCACATGGAGACACCCCTCTGTTACTACTAAAGGTTGTATAGGAGAGTAACCACACGCAATCCCACTCCATTTCATGACCACTCAACCTATCCCAACCTCACATTCAACTGAACTGCAGCCTATGTAACTCACCAAAATCGAACTCCAACCAACCCTACCCACCCTCACCTCACTCCAACCACAAAGCCACTCTAACCTAACCAAAAAACCACTCCATTACAACCACAAAGCCAATCCATCACATGTAACTATTATTGGCGGCCTTTTAAATTAAGTTCGCTAAATAAGTTGTTTTAGCCTGAATATATTTAAAATTGATTGTTTTATTTCGTTTTTAATGATTAGTTACAACTTTATATAAGTTTTTTTTAATTAATTTTTTTAATGGTTGCTTTAGAGCGTCTTTTTTTGAGACGGTATAGTTTTATTTTTAAAAATTTATTTATCGAATAATTCTTTTGTTACACCAAGGTCAGTAGCATTTATTTACGGGTTTTTATTTATTTAAATGGTAGATCTATTTTTTACAATAACCCCAATGTGATCTTGCCTCTGGAAACTCTATTAGCGATAAATCGTCTTGGGATCGGCGGAAATCAGAAGTGGCACTACCGAGGAAAAAGAGCAGGTAGGAAGGTCAAGGAAAGGTGCGCCAGGAACAATAAATATCAGCATGAATTAATTCCAGTTTTCTCAAAACGCCATCAGACTCAGAAGACTGGATCTCCAGTTTTCATTGTGTTCCAAAACGTGAGCTCACTAAATAATAAAGTGTTAGAATTAATTCAAAACCATATGGATGGATGGAATGCTTATGGCACAAACATGGCATGAGCTGGAGTCAAGCAGCATAAGTAAGCTGCGGAGCTAGGGTCTTGTGTTTTTAGAGGAAGCAAGGCCAAGACTTCTCGAGTCAGTGAACCCCCTGCTCACCAACCATGGAAGAGTGGCAGTGGCTGTCAAATCCACGTTCCAGGGAATGCTGTTAAAGTTAACTTCAATTGCCAGTTTTGAACATCTGTGCGTGAGAATAAGCTCAAGCTCCAAGTCAGTCATCGGATTGGTTGTTTATTGCACAAGTGCTGCTTCTTCATTGTTTTACAAAGAATTCGAAAACACCTTGGGATTCTGACCACATACAATGAAGAGGTTTTGAGTATGGGTGATTTCAAGTTTCACTTGGAGCAGCCGGACAGCACAGATGCACAAACATTTTAAAACATTTTGAAGTCCCATGGTTTTGATTCATCCACAAACAACCCACCTATAATCAAAGAGGATGGCTTGATGTAATAGCATCCAGAAAGTGTCTACATTGACTATATTGATAGTGGCATTTCTGATCACAAGCTGCTTCTGTGCAGTTGAGAGATGCTCAAGACACCTACCACCTATCGACAGCTCCAAATTAGACGTTGGAATTTTTTGAACACTGAAAAGTTTATTTCAAAAGTAAAAGCTGTCTCCGCTTTCAGCTGCCACAAGTTTTGATGTGGACTCAGCTTCTGACCTTTATAATTTCACTCAGGAATCCTTGACAAGATGATTTCCTTCAAGACTGTTAGAATCGAGAAAGGATCTACATGAGGACCTAGTGAGAATGATTTTGCTGCATGGCTGGGTCAGAATAAATTCTACAAAAGAATGTGCAGACACAAGCGTAAAGATTACTGGAATGCTAAACTCAGTGATCCAAAAAAAAAAACGGCTGACATTTTGAGCCACATTAATAGTGTCACTGGTCGAGAAAAGAGGGCTTCTGCCGATGGAATTCAGTCTGTTGAATTCCAAGCTTTTCTTTTAAGAAAAGTTGATTCAGCGAGGACCTCAATCCAAGCCAGAGAAGAACACATTTATTTAGCCCATGCACAAGGTAGTCTCAGTAGGCTCCAGGATGTGATGAGAATGAGCTACACAGAGGCTTATCAACAGTGTGCGTCTGATCCAATACCTACTCGGCTTTTTTGAAAATTCAGAAATGATTTCAGCTTTTGTAAAAAGTTTGGTCAATAAGTCTTTTTCTGAAAGAAAAGTTTTGGAAATCAGCTCAGACTCACTGTTGGAAAAGCCGTCTTGATCACAACGTTGCTTCATCCTACAGACCCATCTCTAATCTGCCTGTTTTGTCCAAGCTCTCAGAAAGGCTTGTTTTCAACAGTCATGAGCTATATAAATAATTCAAATCTACTTCCAACCCACCAATCAGCTTACCATCGTCATCATTCCATTGAAACGGCTGTCACAAAAGTAAATTCAGACATCCTTGGTGCAGCCGGTGATGGTAAGCTTTCCCTCTTCATACTGTTAGCTTTCTCAGCTGCCTTTGACTTAGTTGATCATGGTATTTTGTTGAAACGGCTAGAAAGAACATATGGTTTCGATGGTCTCACGCTAGAATGGTTCAAAAACGACTTGAGTGACAGATTCTTCAACGTACCCTGCAGTGTGACAAAATCGGATTTTTTCGACTCTTAAGTGGGTGTCTCACAAGGATCTGTTTTTAGGTCATTGTTGTCTTTTTTATTCATTAGAGACCTTAAAAGAATAGACATGAAATAAAAGCTAGAATTTCATCAATATTATGATGACACTAAAATATATGGCCGCTGCAATAATGATAACACAGAAGAATTGCAAATGAGTGTCTGAGTGTGTAAATGAAATCGTAGTTTGGATGGGAGCTAACTGCCTCAAGCTCAACAATGAGAAGACTGAGGTGATCTGGTTCTCTTCTCGTCAGAAGCTGAAAAATATTTCGAGCTATTCTGTCCGTGTATTAGAAAACAACATCCTTCCATCAAAATCTGTGAGGAACTTGAGAATCTCTATGGATAGAGACCTCAAGGTGTCTACGCAGATATCGAAAACAATACAGATGTTTTTTTCTCTGCGTCAAATAAGATCCATCAAGGGATGGTTGACAATGGAACCCTTGAGAACACTTGCTTCAGCCTTACTGTTAACTATGGCAACATGGCTTTAGTCAGCTTACTTAAGGTAGCAACGCAGAGTATTCAATCCATAACCAATACAAAAGCCAGGCTCATTACAGGAGTAAGAAAATATGATCACATTACCTCTGTACACAAGAACCTTAACTAACTAAAAATTGATAAAAGAATTTATTTTAAAATTGCTCTGCAGATGTACAAGTGTTTATCCAATGAGGGTCCTGCGTACTTGACACGTAACCTAGTTCCAGTTGTTGGTCTGCCGGATAAACAAATACTAAAATCGGCTAAATCAAAGGATGTTGTTCCCAACAAGCACAAGCTTTAATAATTATGGTGAAGAAGGTTCAGCGTCAGCGGACTTTAGTTGTGGAACAACCTGCCTAACAGTTTAAAATCTTCAACTTCAACAAAATCATTTTGTCGATCTCTGGAAGACTACCTGTTTAATAAATCTTTTCCTTCATCATAATAATAAAAGTGTATTTTTTTTAAAAGAATTTCATTCTATTTTCACTTTTTTTACTATAATTATAATAATAATACGTTTTGAGTGACTTCGAAACTACCAGGTTGATGCCCCTATAATAATGTTCGTGGTTGTACTGTATTGTATCACAACCACAAAGTCACTCCACCACAATTACAAAGTCACTCCACCACAACCACAGAACCCCTCCACCCCAACCACAAAGCCACTTCATCACAACCACAGAACCACTCCATCACAACCACAAAACCCCTCCACCACAACTACAAAGTCACTCTACCACAAAGCAGCACTCGCAAGTGAAGCTAGTGTGTGCAAACCTATATCGAAAGTGGCCAAGTTGTGGGGGTCAGAGGCAAGGTCGAGGAGGGGCTGGATAATGCATGACTGGAACACCCCATTCTTCTGCCACAGGTTCAACACTCGAATCATCTTTGACTGATCATTGAATGTGAAATGGTTTAAAGTGGAATGTGAGTGGAATGGTTAAAAGTGGAATTTGAAGAGAATGATTTAAAAGAGATAGTGAAAAAACAATTGATTGGAAATGAAGGTTACAATGGAATGAGACAAAGAACAAATTTAAAAAAAGATGAAAAAGCAGTTTCAAGGAGTGACTCATTAAAAAGACACAAGGAAGCAAGCAAGCAAACACAAACCACGTCTTCAGGGGGGCAGTCAAAGAGATTGTGGAAAGTGACGACGATGTTCTTTGAGAAGCGAGCAGCAAAAAGGTCCTTGTCGGGACCGAACTGCTTCCTAGAGTGGCGGATGATGGAGTCAATAATGTACAAGCCAGGCACCTTGTACTCAGGACGACACTGTCATGGTGGTGGTGGTTTGAAATGGCGTTGCTAGGTTACTGTGGTAGTGTGTTCTAAGCAACTGTAGTGATCAAAGGCCTAAAAAATTGGTGAACAAAGGGTAGATGTTGTTACAAATCTCTTGTGGTGAACAAGCGAGTGCCTTTAGAGAGTGGCTTGAGTTATTCTTCATTATTTGTGAGAAAATCATTTTGATTTTTTTAATACTTTTATTAATTGAATTGTGATTTTGCAACACACCAAAACCACTTGTTCAATAAATTTGTTCGACTTGTTTTTTTATGCAACCAAAATTTTCAGCGACCATCAATGGGGCTGTCAAGCTTTCAAATGGAAGCACAAAAAACAAACATCTACAAAACCAGTGAAATCATTTCAATGCAAGTGGCACTGTGGCAATAAAACCACTGCAAGGTAACAGCACTAGCTTGAATAGTTATTGCCTCTAATCTAATCTGACCAAATCATGGGATTATGATTGGACAAAGACATCTGGTTACAATAACACTTCATAAGCCACAAAGATGATGATTGCAAGGGCTATGACTCACTTTTTGAATGAACTTCTCAACAGACTGCACAGCATGTTTGTAATACTTGAGGGTCTTGATGGCAGCCTTGGTGATCTGCATCATCTTTGCCTTTGTGATCGGCGGCTGCAACTCATACAGAGAACATAACTGCAGATGAAGGTCAGTT